>PGWS01021014.1:0-16514 GCA_002896235.1 Cicer reticulatum
TTGTAAATTAAAATTGCAATATCTAATTTAAAAAAAAATGAATTACCAAAAAAATGAATTACCAAAAAAATTCCACGATACATAAAATGCATCTTATTTAGTTACTTATAAAATGTATTTGATATATATTTATAATTGGCTTACAATTAATATTTTATAACTGACTTGTTATAAATTTTGAATTTCGTTTTTGAAATAAAAATTTTGAATATCGAATTTTTTATTAAATAATTAAATAGTTAAACATTAATGATTACAAAATAAAATAATAATAATATATAATAATTAATAATAATAATAATAATAATAAATAATAATAATAATAATAATAATAATAATAATAATAATAATAATAATAGTTTGAATGTTTATAAATCCTATATCCTAAACCCTATAAAAATCACAATTTCTAGAAAGATTAATGATTAAAATGATCGAACAAAATAATATGCATCTTATTTATTTAATTATAAAATGTAAAATATTACTTAGTCTTAAAGTTATACTTTTAATTAATTATTAATAATAATTTTTTGATAATATTAATATGAATCAATAATTATGCTACCAATTAATTTAATATATAGTTAATCAAGTAAAGAAGAGATGAATAAGTGATGAGATGAATAAGTTCGATTGTAAGTTATAGGCGGAAATGTGAATTGTTGTAAATTTATTCGTAAAAAATTAATAAAAAAATATAAAAAAAGAAAGTGATACAAAAATTTATTGGTGGAAAGAAAGAATGTATTACCAACAAACTATATTTGTTAAACATGTATACAAAGCTATATTTTTAGTTTGCTCTACTCCTGTCATTTTACAAATTTTCATTTAAGGGTGCATAGTTACAGGATACTGTGGCAAATTTGCCACTGGTTCGTGAGAAAACATCAAAATCAACTGATTGCAAGGCATCAGCTAAACAATCAGATCCTAGTATTTAGTTTGAAATGAGAATAATAGTTTTTGTGAAGCTGAGTGCTATAAGGATTTTATCAAATAACTTTGTTATGGCAATGAGATTCCAATTTCCAGACCGCCAAAATACCCAAAATAATATCTCTACCATAGTTATCAACAAATATGATAAACTGCAATAATAAAGAAAATTGATTATCAAACTACCCTTGGACAAAATATTTCAGAATCATAAATTGAATCAAAAGAATTGTATATTTCTTCCACCATATGAGACTTACCTTCTTCCCGGAGTTGTTGCTCCATTTTAATTTTAAAGTATCAAGGTCATTAATTATCCAAGGTCCAGGGAGAAGATTTTCACAAGTAGTTGAAAACGACACCCCATCCCTAGCGAAAACCTCTACAAGGTTGAAGAAATTGAGGGAAGAAAAAAGACATAAACTATAGCTACTTGGAAATAATCCTCCAACCTTTAGCATATGATTGTAATAAACATGTGTCTTCTAGTATGCAAATAAATTCATTTTCAGGTAAGATTCCCAAATAATGTCAGCTATGGTTGAATACTTGGATGATAGATCACAAAAGGGAAAAATAAGACCACTCATATGACCCTCTATATGTTCGCTAATAGGCATAAGGTGTGTGTTGAGAATTTGTATACAAATAACTTTAGTTTTAACTAACCCGATGAAAAACATCAGTGAAACTAACCCAGAATGAAGTAGGCTGCAACCATTCCACCATGTTGACGTCTAAGGGCAGTCTGTTTTTTGCAGTGTACATAACATTCCCATTTTGTCTTAGAATTCTGATAAATTAAAGAAAGAAAATTATCAGTTTGTAATATGAAAATTGAAGGATATATAGACAAAGAGTTGAGTATAATTGAAATCCAAATGTAGTTGCCAACAACCAAATGACATGTAAAGACCAAAATAACTATAATAAAAAAATGATTGGTTTTTAAAATATTTGTAAAATATATAAATGTTCAGTAAGCATTCAGTAACATATTGTATACAAATGTTGTTGTGTTACCTGCACAATCATGTAAACAAACAACTAAAGAATCTCTTTGTACACAATATTTAGACCTTGTTTCACTGGCTGCTCTCATTACTAAGATATGTAATCCATTTCGAATTGGTTACTCTCGAGATGGGCGGACATACAATTGTCCATGAATAAATACTTGTTTAGGCAAATATAATCCAACGTGCTGCAACGATTGTTCTGACTTGTGATTATTGTCATGCAAAACATAATTGTATAGGAACTGTCTTTCGATTAAGAATAAAAGGCAATTGGGATTCTGAAGGCGACAAAGATATTCTTGGGAATGAAGAACTTATCTCCAAATGATAGATCCATCACACCTCTCCTTCCACAAACCATTTTCCAAGTTGTGTAAATTTTCATTCTGTACCATTACATAGCCCAGCTCCTTGATTCAAATTTCTCATTAACATAACTACTGGCTCCTTTTTAAGCCTTAAAATATGTGATGCAAACCCGAATTTGAGTTGTATTCAAAAATCAGTTAGGGTAAAGAAGATCTTGATCTTGATATTGAAAATCTGCTTACAAATTGAGTATGATGATAAAATATATCATTTCTTCGCCTGTGAATTATTCAAAATGCGTTGATTTATATCGTCAACTATTTCATTTGTAGGTGTCAAGATAGCCCGCGACACAAGGTAATCTGTTCCCCAATGTGGCTATTTAAATTTGGATAAATAGCATCAACTATAGATTGAAAATCATCATGTGATTTTGGGAGCATCAAGTTTTGTTCTATTGATATCCATGATTCTCCGATATCTGAGCATTGTTTTCCATCACTACGTCAAGTATCCAATCTGCGAAGTTTTTGCATTGCATCTTTTGAGATTGAGTCCAACTCATTTGATTGTAGACGCATATTTTGACGTAGCAAATGAACCTCACATGAATTTCAAAGATATGAATTTTTTATGCAAGCTTGGATCATATCATGCCTATCACCTTTTCGAACTACAGGTAAAATCTGACAAAAGTCACCACCCAATACAGTAGTTATTCCACCAAATGGTTTCAAACCGTAGTCTTCTTTGATTCCTTTCATAATATCACGAAGTGATCGATCTACTGCCTCAAAGCAATATTTGTTGGCCCTGGGTGCCTCATCAAATAATAAAAGATGTTTGCATAATTAATTCAGCAAGATGTGTGCCTTTATTAATTGAACATGTTTGAAGCCTCATTTGGATTCAAAGGTAATTGAAATCTAGAATGTGCAGTTCGGCCACCCGGTAGTAATAGAGCGCAATGCCAGAAGTTGCAACAGATAGAGCAATCTTACCTTCCGATCTTAATTTTGCAAGTAGTGTTCGCCAAAGGTAAGTTTTTTCCCGTTTCCACCAGAACCATACACAAAGAATAACTTTCCAAAGTTCAAGGTAATTGATTGAAGCACAAAATCATGAATTGCCTTTTGATCTGAATTAAGACCGTGTAGCAACTGAGAGTATTCTTCATGCATTTTTAACATATCATAATTTAGCTCCTCCGTAATAAGTCGGTTGTTCAGTTCCTCAATTACATTGCTATTTGGGAATGGCGATCCTTTGTAATACTTCCAAAGAATTGCCGACCTTTCTAAGATGTTTTTGTATCTCTGAAAGCGCATAGTTTTTTAATTGGTCATCTGACAAATGGAGGTCGGGGAAGTTTAGTAGTCGGCGTTGCCTGTATAAAATAATCTTCAGAAAGTAACTTCGAATTAGATTCCCAAAGCAAACCTGGATTAATAACAGTACCATTCAGTAAAATTGTTGAGAAGAGCTGGCGTAGTTGAATTCAGTACCCCATACCGCTGCTTCTTTAATACAATCATCAAATTCTTTATCATCCTCTAGTAAACCAAGGGCATAACACGCGTCCTTATAAGTTAGATGTACAAACCCATTAACAGTTTTAATATCTTCGAATGATCGACTGCCTCGTACTTTGTTTAAGAGCATCGTAAATAAAATTTTTCTCCACTTGTGGAGGAACATAATATATTCTTCCAACACACCTTCCATTTTTCCGTCTGGTCCACTTTTTTGCTAGTCTTGTTCCAAACATATTTAGTAGGAAATTCTGCATATGTTAGTTGTCGAGCTTCCATGTCTACAGAGTTCATGTTCATCCACTTTGTGATTAACATCGTGGTTTCAATTCCTTCTCTATTTAAAATGGTAGAAATACGCATAGATTCTGGGAATATATTGTTTGTTGCCCATGGAGGTGAAAGGAAAGGCGTTCGACTGCTGGTTCTCTAAAAAAACATATTAAACTTGAAAATTCTCCACGAAGCTCTGATGGAGAAATATATCTACAATCAAGATACTCTTTAATTTCATCACGAAAGTGCATTGAACTTGTTGAACTGTTATCAAAGTTTTCTACATTAGAGATGACTGCTCTAACTCGATCAGGACCTTTGTTGATATATTTGAAAAGATATTTAATTGATCTAGAACGATTGCAAAGCTCAACATTTAATATGGGCATCATATTTTATCAAAGATGTCTATTGTATGGGACCACATACCGACTATCAAGTTGGCTACCATTCTTCAAGAATATCGACCACCATTTCGTCGCATATTATATAGGGAACCCATCTTCATCTATTGATGTTTTATCATTGAAATCTCTTTGGATAGTGCTTCCCACATTTTCCATTAACCATACATGGAGATTTTTTATTTAAAATACCACATGGTCCATGTATCATAATGTTCCACTGCACTAAAAGTAAGAGGGTCAATATCTTTATCCGGGAATTTCTGCGGATATTGTATTATTCAATCTTAGATGGTGTTTGTATTTTTTCTTCGGAATGTAAGAACACTAATATGTGTGCTGGGGCAAACCTCTTTTTTTGAATTCAACAGTGTTACACAAACTGTTAAAAAAAAAGACGAAACACATAATTAAAAAGAATGAAATAAACAAAATATTATGGGATATTTATTATTTTAATATTTCATAGATTTTGAGCAAAATATTAAATCAATTGACTAAACTACTGGACTATCCTTCGGAAGATTTGTTACCAACAACTTTAAAACTTCCAATTACATGTACTTATACTGAAACTTATGCAGATTGTGTGTAAAATTGATTCAACTCATTTTTATACTTATATTTATATATTATGACACAGATTCAATGAAAGGAATATACAAAAAAGCATACTTAATTTCTAATTTTTGCTTTCATTTTTGTATCATTTTTCACAGTTTCATTATTATAGTTAAAAAATCTCTTATTTTGTCTTGCAGGTATGTGTCATTGTTGCATGTATATCTCAACTTGTGTCCTCATCTCTATTTATGCAAAATAATTTTTCCAATTGAAGCCACAATATAGTTAACATAAAAGAAAAAAGTAATCAAAGACTAAAATGAATTAAAATTGTGACATAATATATTACCTGCTGTGACTTTACCAAATATTTGTTGACGTTTAATATCATTGATTTAGCTCCCATAACTTAATAGAGAAACACGACTAATGATGTCGGGTCTGTCGTCACTTTTTTGTCCTTCAACAGTTTCAAGGAAAAATTGTATTTCTGGCCATTTTGGGTTGCATGTGAAGGTTAAAAATAGGTCGGGATATCCAGCATATCGACATATAGCCATTGCATCCTGAGTATGATTTCAATTGTTAGTTATTGACTTAAAAAAATATAGAGAGACGTTTAGAGAGACGTTTATAGAATTCAGCTATAATCCATCGTAAGTATAGTCGAAGAATAGCATGAAAGGGATTTATTTTGAAAGAAAAAATATATTGGAAGTCATAAAGATTTGTTGGGTAAGTATATAATGCATGACTAAATATAGATCCTGAAATAATTATCTACCTGGTATATTTTGAACACGATATCGTGGTCCACCAGTATAAGACGATGGAAAGAATTGTCATTCTACCAACTGAATTTGTCATGACATCTCCTTGATTAATAGCATCTCTCAATCCATTATATAGTTCTGCACGCAATTGCTTTTGATTCTTCTAATCCAATTGATTCTAACTTCTTCGATCCAAAGCATAAGCATCCACCATGTACTGTTGGAACAAACGCCCACTCCGTAACAATGTTTGTGCCTCTCCAGCTCGTTGTTGCAAGCGAAAAGAATAATATTGTCTCATAGTAACTGTTTTTGCTTGTAACAACTCCCTGTTTCTGGATTCGATGACTTATACCAATCCTATAAGCATCTTCTCCATATGGAAATAATAATGGGTATTGTAGTGCCATGAAACTTGGGTGCAATTCTGTAATTCTCTGAAGACCAATTGTTTTGTGTTCAACAATTATATCCCGATGACTTTCTTCATTTGAGCTTTCATCAACTAAAAAGCGCAACAACTTCTGAGCAAGAGGGCATGTTATTTTGTCTCCCATCAGTCAACCTATTGCTAAGCAATCTTAGTTTCAATTCTCCGACATTATGGTGATCATATTTATCTCTGACCATCCTAAATGATTTTACCAAGACATTGTGATTGTCCAACATATGCAAAATGTCTGTTACCAGTTTCTCTTGAAGAAGATTATTTTGGTTATCACCTTGGATAAAACCTAATCTATTTGAGATCTCATTTTCGGTGTCATGTATATAAAGTTGTGCAAATTTTGGCTTTTCTCCATTATCAGGGCATAAAGAACCAAGTAGGTGGTAGGTCTGTCCATTTATTCGAAAGACATAAGGGCCGCCCTGTTTGTTGATTTCATAGTCAATTTTTCCACCCATAGATGTAAAAAGCAAAAGCCGCATTATAAATTCTAATGTTACGACGAAATTTTTTTGCTGCACTATCTCCATCATAATCAAGCAAGTGATGAAGCAAAGTTGGTGGAAATTTTAGTAATGGAAGTTGCACCCGACCTTCCATGCAACATGTAGAGAACTTTGGATGTTGAGGGTGTTTACTCTTTTCCGTTCTTTCTTCGTACCAATGAAGAGCTCCACAAATTCACAAACACATGTCGGTCTTCCAAAATTCCAAGTTTCAATAATAGAAGCTAATAAAGAAAATAAATATTTTTAGATTATGCAAAACCATAATAAAGACATCAAACATCAATAAATATTACCAATACTTTTGTTTAAAATAATGATTAAAATATTTTACAAGTTTACCTGTAGATGTTGACGGATTAAAGTTGGGAAGTTTGTCTAACGGGGACTGGTAAGAAGACATAATGGAACAAATTACAGGATACTTTGGAGGTAAATTTCATTCATATTGAAATAAAGGTAAATAATTTTCAATCGAGTTCATATAAAATAATTCTTGGCAGATTTGTCTGAGTTACAAGACCTTAATGGATTTTGGAAATTAATGGAAGCTAATAAATAAAATAAATATTTTTATAATGCAAACAATATAAGGCAGCAAACATCAATAATATTTACTAATCCTTTTGTTTAAAATAATGATTAAAATATTTTACAAGTTACCTGTCTGTCTACGGGTGGCATTGGAAATTGTAGATGTTGACGGTATATTAAGTTGAGAAGTTTGTCTAACGGGACTGTAAAAGACATAAATGGAACAAATTACAGGATATTTTGGAGGTAAAATAATTTAATTCATATACAATAAAATTCTTGGCAGATTTGTTGAGTAAAGACCTTAATTGGATTTCAAAATTATATTCCTTGCTTCTTCAGATTGAGCATGTTGTGACGAATTTTCAAATAAGCTAAATAAATGTAGGAATCATATTTACAAAATATACTATGCACACCTTATTTTCAACAGAGGCAGAATTCCTTTTCAAATAAAGCAATTGTTTTCTTTTAAATCTTGCAAGTCGACACCGGACAAGTTTTTCCAAAGCGGTCTTGATCAACCTCTACAAACATATATTACATTTCATCACTGGAAACAAATAAAACTTCATGGAGTAGGTGACTGGATTTCTATCACCAATCATGTACCCATCCCTAAACTTCTATAAGAAATACTAACTATTTTAACACAAACTCTTTGAAAACTATAACAAATTCTTGACAAAATTTTCCTTATTCCAAAGTGCATTAACTAATATTGCATCCCTGTAACACTGTAAGTCAATTTCTGAAAACATTTAGATAAAATGAATAACCAAACAACACAAAAATATATGTAAAAATAAATAACTTTCTTGTAGCCTGTAGTAATATACTATGTATAAGAAGAAGGAAATGAGAAGTTAAAAAAAATCTAAAAGGCAAACGTGCACCAAAATGTAAGAAGTTCCAACTAAGAAATCATTCCTATCTTCATGAAATGCACTTCATTTTAAATAATAAAGTGAAGCTGCATTTTGCTGAGATAAGTCAATCTTTGTAATTCTATGATCATATGCAGTAACTGTTTTTGAAAATCTGATCGTAGCAGCATATGGAGGTAGAGGTGATTCACCGATGTTGTGTTCCAAGATCTCTCAACACCTCTCTTATGTATTCATTTTCTTGAGCATAAAAATTTAGCTATGTTGTGATTCACTGATTTCAATAAATTTTGACATAGATTTTTATTGAGCCTAAAAATCATTTTTAGCAATTGGGTATTGAATCTTAAAAATTAAACAATGTCGACACTCCATACCGCTGTAGTGTGTGCACGGATGGATCATAAAAACTTTTTTAAGCTTATTCTTTAAGTTGTTATGTGATATATTATATGGTCACAAAAAGTAAAGAGGTGATGGTGACGTATATACTATACTATATACTGTATATACATATATAAAATAGATTTCATTAAAATAAATGTAAGACATTGATATTGAATTGTTTCAGTCATTTATTTATTTTGTATTTATTTTGATCATTTATCTTATAAGTGGTTATTTTTTTAAATCTAATTTTTATCATAACTCTTTCAAACGGTAGTATATAATTATTAAAATCAAATTTAAAATCCGTTGTAAAAGTTAAATGTACAATCTTAATAAATGATGAATAAATATATTATTAAACTATAATAAATGTTTCTTCCGCTTTTAAACAATTTAAATATGTTTCAAAATATAAAAGAAGAATGCAGGAATTTGAATGGAAATAAGGTCATGAAAGATATTATATATGACACGCAACCCCATACAATTGGAAATCAAACTGCCCAAAGAAATAGAAAATCAAGGCATCTTTAAATTTAAATCATAAGAACAAAATAGAATAACAGTAACTAAATACCATTTGTAGTATTGTTTGGGAAGGTGGAGACTCTTCTTAAATTAATTAAGTGTTTTCCTTCGAAACCTAGCTTGTCTGAACTGACACAATGTTCGCAGACGCTGATCTTGAGATTCTGAATTAAAAAGAAAAAGTGTGTATAAGATCAGAAAAAATTTAGCACAGTGAAAATGAGAATGTCAGTTTCAAAAGTCATTAGTTAAAATCGTACGAAGTTTGTCAAGTAGGTCTTGAAGACATAATTTGCGCTCCTCCTCTCCTTACCACCATTTTCATTCGTCGCTTTAACCTAACTATTTTTTTCATAAGTTTATCTTATAAGTAGTATTTTTTAAATGTTTTTTATCATAACTCTTTCAAACAGTAGTATAACTATTAAAATCAAATTTTAAATCAGTTATAAAGTTTAAATATACAATCTTAATAAAGATGAATAAAATAGATTTAAACTATAATAAATGTTTTTTCGTTTTAAAGAATTTAAATATGTTTCAAAATATAAAAGAAGAATGCAGGAATTTGATGGAAAGAAGGTCATGAAAGATATTATATATGACACGCAACCATACAATTCGAATTCAAACTGGCCAAAGAAACAGAAAAAAAAAGGCATCTTTAAATTTAAATCATAAGAACAAAATAGAATAACAGTAACTAAATACCATTATTTGTAGTATTGTTAGGGAAGGTGGAGAGTCTTCTTAAATTAATTAATTGTTTCCTTCGAAACCTAGCTTGTCGGAACTGACACAATGTTCGCAGACGTCGTTCTTGAGCTTCTGAATTAAAAATAAAAAGTGTGTATAAGATCAGAAAAAAAATTTAGCATAGTGAAAATGAGAATGTCAGTTTCAAAAGTCATTAGTTAAAAAATCATACGAAGTTTTATCAAGCAGGTCTTGAAGACACATAATTTGTGCTCCTCCTCTCCTTACCACCATTTTTCATTCGTCGCTTTAACCTAGCTATTTTTTTCATAAGTTTATTGTGGGCATCAGGATTAAAGGCAAAACCTATTTTGTTTCTCATCACAAAATGTTCTAAGAAATTCAGATATTCAAGTGTTATTTGGAGGGTTGACAACATCCTTTTTTCATTAAGTTGGAATCATTATTAATTATCTCTTATTTTGTTTTATTGTTTGACAATATTTTGGTTGTAACAGCTGAATTAAGAGCCTAGTAAAATCATTCTATTCAAAATTAGATTGAGCAATATCCCTTATTTTATTTGCCTTATTTTTGTCAATGCCTCCCCATAACAATAAATTTGATGAACAAAATACATAAATGAATGAGAATCAGTAATAGAGCAATAGGCAGCAATAGAGGGAGGGTTGACAACACCCTTTGAGTTTAAGTTGGAGTAATTATTAAATATCCCTTATTTTGTTTGATTGTTTGACATATTTTCATTAATTGTCCCTTATTTTAAAATATTCTCATTCAAACAAAATAAATGCAAACAAAATAAGGGATATTCCTCACTCGAATTTTGAATGCAACATTTACTTTTTAAAATATCAACATTGAACCATATCATATATAGCATATATAATATAAATATAAGTCAAGAATGAAATCAACAATAAATAGAGGGCTTTTTTAAAAACAAATGACATACATCTTTTGGGGTATCTTTCAAGCAGAGTCGGTCGCAGTATCTTTAGAAGACATACTGTCTGAACTCTTCCTAGACCTAGTGCTGCATTCACCAGTATCCTCAGTTTCTTCAATTAAAAAACTACTCTGAAAAAGATCAAATGATATTAGAGAACAAACTCTTGAATTGAACCAACCATTTAGCCAAAGTGAAGTGAAGTGCTTAATGATCCAACCCTCTAGAAGGTGTGAAGTATCTTCATGACAACTGGGTGCTTCATAGGGATCTGAACACCTCAAACGTGCTTCTAAATAACAGGGGTGAGCTAAATATTTGTAATTTTTGGTTGGCTCGCCATATGGGAGTCCTTTGAAACCGTATACTCAGCTGCTGTAATATAACAAACAAATTATTTCTAATTAAGATCTTACAGGTAAATCATTGAGATCATAAGAACACCACACGCAAAGAAATTCTAATTTCAAAATGCTTTAAAATGGACTATGAATCATGCCATCCACAATTAAGAGTTTAGTGGATTTAATACAAGTACTTACAACAGATTTACAAAACCTGTTTGTTCCTCTAAGTTCGATGTAAAGAAAAATGAACTTCAGGTATTTAAATACATTGATCTAATTTGTGTTACCTTTGATATAATTGATAGAAGATGAGTCATTAGCAGCCAAAACAACCTGCATTAAAAACAGCATTAGTAAAATATGTTAAAAGAGGAGATCATAAGAACACCACACACAAAGAAATTCTAATTTCAAAAAGTGAAGTGCTTAATGATCCAGCCCTCTAGAAGGTGTGAAGTATCTTCATGACAACTAGGTGCTTCATGTTAGTGAAGATGCTAAGGCTTCAAACCAGGTTCATGAAAACAATGATGATAAGCATATTGAAAATGTTGTTTCCAAGAATGATATGATATCTGTCGAGAACTATATGGATATTAAATCATGTGAAACAGATCCCGTCAATGACAACTCAAATTACTCTGAAATAGCAAGCCAGACCAGTGAAGCTGCTGATTTTTCAAATGCAGATGATGATGTCAGTGAGCAAAGTTGGATGATAACGCACTAACATTGTGCAATATATATCCATTTCATATATTGGATTATTTGATATTACAAATTCGTAAGCAAATCAAGCAAAATCAACACATATAAATAGGTAACCAAATCCACTCATTTCACACACATTTTCATGTTAGTGAAGATGCTAAGGCTTCAAACCAGGTTCATGAAAACAATGATGAGAAGCATATGAAAATGTTGTTTCCAAGAATGATATGATATCTGCCG
The DNA here is from genome assembly GCA_002896235.1 of Cicer reticulatum. Lineage (NCBI taxonomy): Eukaryota > Viridiplantae > Streptophyta > Magnoliopsida > Fabales > Fabaceae > Cicer > Cicer reticulatum. The sequence continues at coordinate 12,077 of PGWS01021014.1, forward strand.
AGAACTATATGGATATTAATCATGTGAAACAGATCCCGTCAATGACAACTCAAATTACTCTGAAATAGCAAGCCAGACCAGTGAAGCTGCTGATTTTTCAAATGCAGATGATGATGTCAGTGAGCAAAGTTGGATGATAACGCACTAACATTGTGCAATATATATCCATTTCATATATTGGATTATTTGATATTACCAATTCGTAAGCAAATCAAGCAAAATCAACACATATAAATAGGTAACCAAATCCACTCATTTCACACACTGGAATACCCTTTAATGTGATAATAATAAAATGATTATTCTTTAAATATTTAATTATTAAATTCTTCAACTTTGTGCAATATATATCCATTTATATATTGGATTATTGATATTACCAATTCGTAAGCAAATCAAGCAAAATCACACATATAAATAGGTAACCAAATCCACTCATTTCACACACATTTTCATGTTAGTGAAGATGCTAAGGCTTCAAACCAGGTTCATGAAAACAATGATGAGAGCATATTGAAAATGTTGTTTCCAAGAATGATATCATATCTGCCGAGAACTATATGGATATTAAATCATGTGAAACAGATCCGTCAATGACAACTCAAATACTCTGAAATATCAAGCCAGACCAGTGAAGCTGCTGATTTTTCAAATGCAGATGATGATGTCAGTGAGCAAAGTTGGATGATAACGCACTAACATTGTGCAATATATATCCATTTCATATATTGGATTATTATGATATTACCAATCGTAAGCAAATCAAGCAAAATCAACACATATAAATAGGTAACCAAATCCACTCATTTCACACACTGGAATACCCTTTAATGTGATAATAATAAAATGATTATTCTTTAAATATTTAATTATTAAATTTCTTCAACTTTGACAAACAAAATATTGCAATTAAATCTCCCTATATTCTTAATCCAATATGTTACATTTCTCCAGCCGCAACAATAAGATAATATACACTTACTATTGCTAATATTAGCCATTAGCACACAGAATTGCAGATTATTCGCTTAAGCTTACCTTGACTTAGGGATTGAGAGCAGGATTGAGATGGGGAGGAAGGGCAGGATTGAGATTACCTTAAGCTTACCGTTTAGGTGGCACCAGCGAGATCCAGCTAAGGCAAGGAACTTCGTGTCGCGGCTGCTCCACTCCGCCGCGGTCTCATCAACTGAACTTCGTGCCTTCCCGCGCGACTTCGTTGCCTTCCCGCGCGCGAAACTGCAGACTCAAGGTGTAGTTATTCCACATAGAATAAAACCTTGAATTAGGCACTGAGCAGAGTGAGTTTGCTCTTGTGTTCCAGATACATCACCAGCCCTTCTGTAGCACCAGGTTTTGGATCATCAAAACATGAACAACCACTAATAAGATATATGACAAATATGTTACATTTTTGAAGAGTTTTCATCTGTTTATTACAGATTGTTAAAAAATGAGAACTAAAGACCACTTCAAATGAAAAGCTGTTTTGAGTAATTCTACAAAATTATTTTTAATTAGATGATTTTTTAACAAAGATTTTTATATGATAAACAACATCAAATAACTTCTACTTTTTTTAAAAATCTCTAAAAATAATCTCAAACACACCTGTTGAATTGATTCAGGTTGCTGTTGTTCTCTCCATACACATGGATCAAATACATATGAGGGATGTGATCTCAAAGGTAACTTGAGCTATTTTGGATTCTGTGATTGGTTTCCATTCCTGAAAATAACTAAAAACACAATATCACTATAAAATATCAAGTAAAAATATATGGTCACATTTAAAAGGGAAAAAAGACATCCTGAACTCACATCCCAGGAGTGCTATTTCTTGAAGGCAAATTAAATGTATCAGCTGTTGTCCCTGGATTTCCTCTGTTAACTGCCTGAAACACACACCTAAAGGGTTATATACATCCTTCTTTGAATGCACAAAGGGTTAGGGTAGGCACAATGAGAAGGGTTACTAACCTGAGAATTCCATGATCTTGGAGAATGCGGTCCTTCATAACCCCGAGGATACGGAACTCGGTCCATGTTTGGCGGACGCGACCAATCGATGTGAAAATGCATGTTGAGATCAACAGCTATGCAGCGGACCAGGTTGGCACTGTGCGGTGGGATTTGCGGTGGGATCAGTTTTGGGGCGGAGAGCGAAGAGAGAGGATTTGCATGCTTTGCTTCCCGCGCGACTTCTGTTGCTTTCGCGTGCGAAGCGAATGGGCGTATGTGCAGTGTGTTTGCGGTGGGTCAGTTTTGGGGCAGAGAACGAAGAGAGAGGGATTTTGCATGCTTTTGCCTTCTCGTGCGACTTCGTTGCCTTTCCCGCGTGCGAAGCGATGGGCGCTGTGCAGTGGGTTTTGCGGTGGAGTCAGTTTTGGGGCGGAGAGCGAAGAGAGAGGAATGGTATTCGGGAGAGAGGGGATTAAAGAGATTAGGATATTAGATTGATATTTAGGATAGGGAATTAGGGATTGGGAGCAGATTGAAAGAGATTAGGCATTGAGGATGATTGAGAGGGGAGAAATCAGGAGATGATAATTGAGAGGGGAGAAAGGAGGAGGGGTCCACATCAGATTTTGGCTGATGTTGAAAAAATTTGTACAGGTGGATGAAATGGACTAAGGTGGCATTCAGGGTGAGGTGGCGAGGGTCTGTTTTAAATATATATAATAGATTTGTACACTAAAATATATCAATAGTGATGTTGATTTATGTAAGAAAATGGAGAGAGTCTTTAAGTCTAATTCAACTGACATATGCCGAATTTGTTAGATTAGACGTCTTGTCCTAGGTTCGAACCTGAGACTTCAGAGTTGTGTGAGTTAATTAGGGTAGAATTTACCTTCTCTTTTTAAAAAGACTTTAGAGTTGTGTGAATACAGATTTGCTGCATTGCCAACTATTAAACACAATAACGATTCTATAAAAAGAATATACGTGGAAGAATATTGACCTTAAGATAAATCGCACGATGCATTTTTTATTGACTGCGTATTAACCCGATTGCAGCCCTTTTTCCTTGCCCTACTTGTGAAAGGGCTTATACTTTGAAAATTTAATTTCCCTGGAGCTTAAGGTTATGTGTTTATTTATTTTCTTCTAATTAATACTACCGTATTGGCTGAAGGTACATCAAATGTGAAATATCAGTGGACAAAATTAGTGTCTCTAACGTACCAATACCTTTATTAGATAATATTATATATTAGTAGTAAAGATATTTTTAGATATTTTCTATTTTCCTGTATATATACTCATTGTAACCATATTAATTTTAGTTGGGTTCATTCTTGTTATGAAACCCTAGAGTGGTTGTTTCTCTTCTTCCTCTTTTCATTGTTAACATGGTATCAAAGAGCTTTGGTTGATTTTTGGATCTACCGTAAAAGAAGAGAGAGGCTATTTTTGATATGAAGACAATCACCAAAAGAGAAAAGAGAAGAGTAACCCTATTCCCGATTTTGTTAAATCACTCTCAGAAAACATCGATTGCGCATTCGTTAACCGTTGGATCGGGCGGATTTTTGGACATCAGTGTCTAAACATTTAGGTTGTTGTCTTCAACGGTCGGATCGGCGATATGATGTCTGGAGAGGGAGAAATCGTCCTCGCACAGCACCAGGTTTATCCCTAATTTATTTTGTCTTAGTGATTGTGTTTGTTGTATTTTTCTGTCATTATTTGTTATGGCTGGTGCTAAGGATGATTCTCTTCAAGCTGTTAGTGTTCACCTCAATGAACAAAATGTACTCTTATTGGAGTTATGTGATGAAAAAAAATTGATGGAAAAGATATGTGGGGTTTTGTTGATGGAACTTTTTGTTAAGCCTACAGATAAAAAGGATGAAGCTCAATATGACAATAGATCTGAAAACATGGAATGTTAGTAATTTAAAAAATTATTACTTGGATTAATAATTATGGTTGATGGTTGTCTATAGGAGTACAACTAGCAAAAATATGATACTGCTAAAGAGATTTGGGATCGCTTGAAACGTTTGTATGTTCAGTCTAACTTTGCAAAACGTTATCAATTGGAAAGTGATATATTAGAGCCCCATATAGGCCGAACAGTATGACCACATTCAGGATCTATCCTCGGCAGATGACTAAATCTATGCGGGATCAATTGGCTCTTGATGGAATCACCTGAGTTGAAGAGTTGTTTAAAGCATAGCAGTTGATCAAATGAGAAGAGCAACGTCTGGTTTGGTTTCTAATGGTCTTCGTGATGAATTTTGAGGGCCTTCGTTAGGGGTATTTTGCATCGTTCCCACACTTAGCTTCCTAATGTTGGATCAGTCAGTAGTAAGTGAATTGTTGACAGAAGAAATCAGACTTAAGATCAGTCTGGTTGTGTTAGATAAATGGAATTACTTTCATCAACAACTCCCATCCAATTTTTGTTGCTCCTGTTCAAAAAAAA
>PGWS01021016.1:0-13745 GCA_002896235.1 Cicer reticulatum
ATTTCATATATTGGATTATTTGATATTACAAATTCGTAAGCAAATCAAGCAAAATCAACACATATAATAGGTACCAATCACACTCATTTCCCACACTGTTTCATGTAGTGAAGGATAGCTAAGGCTTCAAACCAGGTTTCATGAAACAATTGATGAGAAGATATTGAAGAAATGTTTGTTTTCAGATGATATGATATCTGCCGAGAACTATATGGATATTAAGTCATGTGAAATTACAGATCGTCAATGACAACTCAAATTATTCTGAAATAGCAAGCCCAGACCCCATGAAGCTGCTATTTTTCAAATGCAGATGATGATGTCAGTGCACGTTGGATGATGATGTCAGTCGTAAGCAAAGTCAACACATATGGATAGGCCTAACGCACATTCACACACTGGCTTTAAGTGATAATAATAAATGACTTATTCTTTGATTATGTATATAAATTCTTACTTTGTGCAAATATATTTCATATATTGATTATTGATTTGAATGTACCAATTCCGTAAGCAATCAAGCAAATCAAACACATATAAATAGGTAAACCAAATCCACATCATTTACCATTTGTCATGTTATTGAAGATGCTAGGCTTCAAACCAGTCAATGAAAAAAATGATGAGAAGCATATTGAAAATGTTTTTTCCAAGAATGTGCCGAGAACTATATGGATATTAAATCATGTGAAACAGCTCCCTCAATGACACTCAAATTACTCTGAAATAAGTAGCGCTGATGTTTTCAAATGATGTGTCAGTCTTGGATGATAAATATTGGGTGCAGATAATATACATTAATTATTTGATATTTCGTAGCTAAGCAAAATCAACACTAAATAGGTGATCCACCATTCACACACACCCTTTAAATATTAAATGCATTATTAATCTTCACTTTACAAACAAATATGGCAATTAAATTCTTGAATCCATCAATATGTTACATTTCTCCAGCCGCAACAATAAGATAATATACCACTACTATTGCTAATAATTGCATTTAGCACACAGAATTGCAGTTTGTCGCTTAAGCTTTACCTTTGACTTAGGGATTGAGAGCAGGATGAGATGGAAGGAAGGGCAGGAATTGAGATTACCTTAAGCTTACCGTTTAGGTGGCACCAGCGAGATCCACTAAGTGCAAGAACTCGTGTCGCGGCTTGTCCACTCCGCCGCGGTCTTCATCAACTGAACTTCGTATGCCTTCCCGCGCGATTCGTTGCCTTCCGCGCGCGAAACTGCAGACTTCAAGGTGGTAGTTATTCACATAGAATAAAACGTTGATAGGGACACTAGGCCAGATTGTGAGTTTGTCTTGTGCTTCCAGATTACAATCACCAGCCCTTCTAGTTGTAGCACCAGGTTTCTGGTCGATGACAACACTCAAAAGATATATATGTACATACGATATGTTTACATTTTCGAAGAGTTTCATCTGGTTTATTTACAGATTGTCTACAAAAAATGAGGAGAACTTAAAGATCCATTCACAATGAAAAGCTCGTTTTGTGAGTAATTCTACAGAAATCACTTTTTAATTAGATGATTTTTTAACAAATAGATTTTCTTTATATGATTTAAGACAATCATCATAGACATAAACTTCTACTATTTTTAGAAACTCTAAAAAATAATCTCAAAACGATTCCCTGTTGAATTTGATTCAGGTTGCTGTTGTTCTCTTCATATCACAAGGATCACAATACATGATCAGGATGGTGAATCTCTCATAGGTTGAGCTATTGGATTCTGTGATTGGGTTTCATTCCTGAAGAATAACAACACAATATCACTGATATAAATATCAAGCTAAAATATAATATGTGTGCACTTTAAAAGGGAAAAAAGTAAGTCCTGAGAACTTCTCATCATCCAGGAGTGCTATTTCATTGAAGGCAAAATAATTGTATCGCTGTGTCCCGGATTTCCCTGTTAACTGCCTGAAACACACACCTAAAGGGTTATAATAGCATCCATTCAATCATGAATGCACAATAGGGTTAGGGTAGGCACAATGAGAAGGGTTACTAACCCTGAGATTCCATGATCTGGAGGAATTGCGGTCCTTCAATAACCACGAGGATATAAACTCGGTCCATGTTTGGCGGACCGCGACCAATAGATGTAAAATGCATGTTGATGCATCAACAGCTATGGGAGGACCAGGTTGGGCACTGTGCGGTGGTTTGCGGTGGGTCAGTTTTTGGGCGGAGAGCGAAGAGAGAGGATTTGCATGCTTGCCTTCCCGCGCGACTTCGTTGCTTTTCCGCGTGGAAGCGAATGGGCGTTGTGCAGTGGGTTGCGTGGTCAGTTTTGGGCAGAGAACGAAGAGAGAGGATTTTGCATGCTTTGCCTTCTCGTGCGACTTCGTTGCTTTCCCGCGTGCGAAGCGAATTGGCGCTGTGCAGTGGGTTTGCGGTGGGTCAGTTTTGGGGCGGAGAGCGAAGAGAGAGGAATGGTATCGGGAGAGAGGGGGATTAAAGAGATTAGGGATATTAGGGATTGATATTAGGATTAGGATATTAGGGATTGGGAGCAAGATTGAAAGAGATTAGGCATTGAGGATGATTGAGAGGGGAGAAATCAGGAGATGATAATTGAGAGGGGAGAAAGGAGGAGGGTCCACATCAGATTTTTGGCTGATGTTGAAAAAATTTGTACAGGTGGATGAAATGGACTAAGGTGGCATTCAGGGTGAGGTGGCGAGGGTCTGTTTTAAATATATATAATAGATTTGTACACTAAAATATATCATAGTGATGTTGATTTATGTAAGAAAATGGAGAGAGTCTTTAAGTCCTAATTCAACTGACTATGCCGATATTGTTAGATTAGAACGTCTTGTCCTAGGTTCGAACATGAGACTTCAGAGTTGTGTGAGTTAATTAGGGTAGAATTTACATTCTCTTTTTAAAAAGACTTAGAGTGTGTGAATACAGATTTGCTGCATTGCCAACTAATTTAAACACAATAACGATTCTATAAAAGAATATACGTGGAAGAATATTGACCTTAAGATAAATCGCACGATGCATTTTTTATTGACTGCGTATTAACCCGATTGCAGCCCTTTTTTCCTTGCCTACTTGTGAAGGGCTTATACTTTGAAAATTTAATTTCCTGGAGCTTAAGGTTATGTGTTATTATTTTCTTCTAATTAATACTACCGTATTGGCTGACGGGTACATCAAATGTGAAATATCAGTGGACAAGTATTCGTCGTTCTAAAGTCACCAATCCTTTATTAGATAATGTTATTATATAGTTGTAGTAGAGATATTTTAGATATTTTTCTATTTTCCTGTATAATATATCATTGTAACCATATTAATTTTGTTTGGAATCATTTCTCATGTCTATGAAACCTAGAGTGGTTAGTTTCTCTTCATATCCAATCTTTCATTGTTAACATGGTATCAAAGAGCTTTGGGTTGATTTTGGCATCTACCGTAGAAGAGAGAGGCTATTATTTGATATGAAGACAATCACCAAAAGAGATAAATGAGAAGAGTAACCATATACCGCATTTTTGTTAAATCACTCTCAAGAAAAGATCGATTGCGCATTCGTTAACCGTTGGGATCGGGCGGATTTTTGGACATCAGTGTCTAAAGCATTGTAGGTTGTTGTCTTCAAACGGTCGGATCGGCGATATGATGTCTGGAGAGGGAGAAATCGTCCTCGCCAGCATCCCAGGTTATCCTAATTTATTTTGTCTTAGTGTTGTGTTTGTTGTATTTTCCTGTCATTATTGTTATGGTGTGCTAGGATGATCTCTTCAAGCCTGTTAGTGTTCACCTCAATGACAAAATTACTCTTATTGGAGTTATGTGCATGAAAAAAATTGATTGGAAAGATATGTGGGGTTTGTTGATGGGAACTTTTGTTAAGCCTCAGATAAAAGATGAAACCAAATATGCAATAGATCTGAAAACATGGAATGTTAGTAATTAAAAATTATTACTTGGATTAATAATTATGTTGACAGTATGTCTATAGGAGTACAACAGCAATATGAATACTTAAAGAGATTTGGATCGCTTGAACGTTTGTAATGTCAGTCTACTTTGCAACGTTATCAATTGGAAAGTGATATTAGAGCCCTTAGCAGAACAGTTGACCATTCAGGAACTTCATTCGGCAATGCGACTAATCTATGAGGATCAATGCTATGGAATCACTGAGTTGAAAGTGTTAAAGCATACATTGATCAAAGAGAGAGCACGTCTGGTTTGGTTTCTAATGGCTCTTCGTGATGATTTTGAGGGCCTTCGTAGGGGTATTTTGCATCGTTCCCACCCTCCTAATGTTGAATCAGTAGTAAGTGAATTGTTGACAGAAGAAATCAGACTTAAGACTCAGTCTGGTGTGTTAGATAATGGAATTCTTTCAACTCCTCCATCAATTTTTGTTGCTCCTGTTCAAAAAAAAAAAAAAAAACATCTCAAGGGAGAGTTGAGCTTGGTAATGATGAATGTGCATTCTGCAAAGAAAAAGGTCATTGGGAAGCACATTGTCCGAAATTGGGGAAAACACATAAGAATAATTTTAGAGGGCCATCGTCCAAGTTGTTGTTTCTGCTCCTCCTACCATTGGCTCTAGTTCTGGTTCTGTATACTCATCTGAGACTGCTTCCCAAATATCTGATATTGCAGAACATCTTCAAATACTTCTTGCCATTGAATCACATGCCATGTCTGCATCTCTTCTAAAGGTTTGAAATCCCTCTGGTATGTCAGGTATATATCTCCTTCCATATGGATTCTTGATTCTGGAGCATCTCATCATATGATATACGATGATAAATCTTTTGTGTCTGTGAAACCTGCTCGTCTGTGTCGGTTATGACTGCTGATGGCACTCCTATGCCACTAACAGGCATTGGTTCTGTCTCCACACCTAACTTGTCTCTTTCTAATGTTTATATATATATCCTAATCTTACTTTGAGTCTTGCTTCTGTTAGTCAAATATGTGATTTTCGGTTATTCAGTTATGTTTTCTTCCACTTCTTGGTTTATGCAGGATCCCCATTCCGGGAGACTGATTGGGATAGGCCATAGACAGGGGGGACTTTACGTTTTTGGATGACCTACGACTCCCAGATAACTGGCATGCCTCAACAACTACTGCTGACTTATTATCTAGTTTTCGCTTAAATTCCTTATCTTCTTAGTTTTTATTTATGGCATACTCGCCTTGGACATGTTTCTGCTTCTAGATTAAAATATTTGGCTTCTACTGGAGCTTAGGAAAGTTACAACCCTAATGATATCTCAGATTGTTGTGGTTGTAAACTTGTTGAATTTTCCAACTTTACGTTTAGTAAAAGTTTTCTGTTCATATGCGCCTTTTGATTTAGTTCACTCTGATGTTTGGAGTCCATCACTGGTTCTCACCAAAGGTGGATCTAGATATTTATGTTTCGTTTATTGATGATTACACCGTTATTGTTGGGTTTATCTTATGAAAAATCGATTCTGAATTTTTGACATTTATCATATATTTCGTGCAATGGTCAAAACTCAACATAACTCTGTTATAAAGTATTTTAGTGTGCTTTAAGGTGGTGAATATACCTTTAATAATTTTCTGAATTACTTGCTTATGATGGCACCCGCCACCAAACATCTTGTACTGATACTCCTCACAAAATGGAGTTGCTGAAAGGAAACACCTGAAGTAACAATGTCGATTTACAAGAAAGGGGGTTTGAAATTGAAATAGTCCTTTTAAAAATTCCTGTTAAACTTAAGAAAATAACTCAAGAATGATCTTGGTTATGAAACAGAAAACGGAGAACGTTCTGGTTTATGTTTTAAAACTACAGAACGTTCTTAAATTAGCAGAAAATCAATTTCTAATTTATCTTAAATGATTAATGCAGTATAATAAAGAAGGAGAAAGGAAAGAGAATACCACACAAATATTTATCCTGGTTCACCCAACATGGGTTACGTCAGTCCTCACACTGTGAGATTTTTCACTAAGTGTTTAAAATGAAGAACCTTCTTAATCTTACAACACCTAGAATAGATCAACCTTGATCTATTTCTTTCTTAATTATTTCCACCCAGAAAGCAATCACAACACCTATCTAACCTTGATAGGAAGCAATCTTAAACAAACTATAAAGAAACTCTTATAGTTTGAGTTTTTACAAATGGTTGAATTTGACAGAATCTGATATTGCTCAACTCTTGTTTGAGAATAGATCTTTACAGAGAATTTAATGACAATTTCGCAGCTGGTATGTGTGGTTAGCAGCAGTAACAGTTTCGCGATTGCAGAAAGTGATGTTGCCTCTGTTTTTGCAGAATTTCAAAGCTTAAGTGTGATTGTATATTGTTGATTACTTAGCACTTGAATTTCTTACTGAGAACTGAGATAATGGCCTTCTATTTTATAGGCTGGAGATGTACTTGAATGAAGGTACAAGAGCTGTTGGAGAAACTATGCTTTTTGACTGAACCATTATATTTAGAATAAAAATAATCGTTCTTTGAAAATAGCTTTTTGACTTTTAATGGTTTAGCATTTTAAAGCATCTCAGTCATTTCTTTGACGTTTCTTCATTGATCTTGGATGGTACATTATCTGCCTTGAGTCTTGAGTGTAACTAGAGAAGGTTGGAGAAGATTAGAAACGAATTGTAGACTGAAACAGAGAGAATGCAAAGCTGTTGTTGATGTGCAGAAAACGGAGAATGATTAACGTTCTTGGTTTTATCAGTTTGAACTTTCTTGAGCTTCAATAATCATTCTGGAGTTCCCGTTTTAAATGTTATGTATTTCTTTGTTCTTGTCTTGTCTTATACCCAGTTTGATCAAGTTTTCTTGACATTTGAATTTTGGAATTCTTAGGTCGTCATGACTTTTGTCCATCTTTGAACCCTTGATCTTTGTGATCAAGTATCCTTTTTTAGTCTGGATTATTCGTACTTGTTCCTTGTCGTGTACTTATTAGATATGAAAGATTTCCAGAGCAAACTTTTTATCACATGGATAGAAAAGATTTGACCAAACTTGCTGTGATGGATAATTCGGTGAAGCTGAAGATCATTCTCTGTTTATGATGCAGAATGATCTTGTTGTTGTCTTTTCTTGTATTTGCTTGATTCTGCTCTTAATTAATCCACTCAAGAACACAAGTTAAATTAACATAACATTTAGAATCATAATTAACATTCTTAATTAACCTTTGTTTATTTTCATCAAAACTTTAAAATGGAGAGTTTGTCTCAACAATCTCCCCCTTTTTTATGATGACAAACATGTTAATTTAGATTTTAATTTGATTCTAATATAAAGAGCTGTAAAGCTCCCCTTATTGTGCATTTGTTAATTCAACATAAATAAAATATTTGAATGCAATCAGAAAGAGTTTCATTAAAGATAACAAAAGTTCATTAATTTTGGCAAAGATACATCAAAGTGGCAGAAATACAATGAGAGCAGTGATAAATAAATGAAAATCTAACTTAATTCTCCCCCTTTGTCATACAAAAAGACATAAGGGATAGACCTAAGATGCTAGGGAGGAGAAGATCCTTCGAGGAGGAGGATTTTCCAGCAGGAAGGATCTGAGAGGAGGGGCACCGGATGAGGAGGCGGAGGTGGAATTCCCAGCTGGGAGCAAGGTGATCACCATCCAAGTTCTGAGTAGAGCAGTCTCTTGATCATGCGAATTTGTCTTGCCATGATGATTGGAGAGCGGCCATGATATCAGAGTTTGAGGGTGCACTTAAGGTGTCAGTGGAGGGAAGGTGAGCGGAGGGTTGAGAAGAGATAGCAACAACTGTGTTGGAGGGAATAGGCATGGGCAGATAAGGATGGAAGAGAGGCAAAAGAAGATGAAATAGATGGTAGGGGGCCAACAGATGAGGTAAAGTGGTCAGCAGTAGCGGGAAAGTTCAACAAACTGACTTATGCCAAAAATGGAGGAACTGGTTTTCTGTGGTGAAACAAATAGTGGAGACATGGTAGACAGAAGAGGATTAGACAAGAGAGTACTAAAGTCATGTGTAGGGCAGTGAGGTGGTTGAGAATAAGAGGGAATATGTGAAGGGATAGTGCCAGATGTTTGAGCAAAAAGAGTGGGATGTGATGGATATGTTCTGGAGAACGTTCTGGAGGAGGTGGAGAAACGTTCTGGTGTAGGAATTTTGTCTGAGATTGCCTTGGGATCAGTAGAAGGAGAGGAAAAAGAAATAGGATTTTTTGGAAGGTCGTCTTCCTGATGATCTCTTCCTTTTGAGAGAAATGGGACAGGATGGAGGAGTAGGTGTTGGAGCAGAGGCGGTGTTGCGCATATGAGATAAATTTTGGTGGAAAACTTGGAAATTTTGATCAAAGATTTTTCAGATGCAAGAGATACTCAAATGCCTGAAGCATTTGAGTCAGGACCATGCCATAAGGGCCAGTATTTGTTTTTGTAATCTTTTTGGGCTGCACAGATCATACGCTGGAGATAACATGAGGTAAATTCAATTCTCTTGCAGTTAACAGATGATAGATGAGCAAGGCGTCATTATCAGAAACGTACTCATGATTCCACAGTGTGGAAGTAGAGTATGTTGACACATATTGTTGAAGACTTTAGGAAGAGGCTTTAAGTAAAGTGGCTAAATAACGTGGGAGTTTTCTTCAACAGCTCGGCCAAAACATCTGTCTTCTAGACCCGAGAGCTGAATACCAGTTTTCACCAAAGACAGATGGCCCTTCTGTGGAACTGAAGGATGTTGGCCAAAATGTCTGGAGTCAATATGATTTCACGCCCTTTATTTTTTGAGATAAAAAAGAGATTTGTCAGCAAAGGTTTTGGCATTAGCAGTAGAAAGCACGAATGACTTCTGGGAAAAAGGATTCAGAGGTCTTTAAGAATGAAGTCCATCCCAAAGCATCCGTATGGTGCCTGAACAGCATTGCCATCACAACAAGATTATCAAAAACAAAGATTCTTCCTATCCCAACTGGGGCGTTGAGCCCATTTTTCATTGAAGAGTTTTGATTTTGCAAGGGAGATTAGAGGAGGAGCATTCTGTTTTGGTTTCTTAGTTGGGGGAGATGGTTCAGAATCAGGGATGTGGATATAGGGGAAGATCGTTTGGGATTCTTTTATGGAGAAGATTGTTGATGTGGAGAGAAGATTCTGGTGGGGAGCAGTCGGAGAACGTTCTTGTGTGGGGAACATTGGGAGAATGTTCTGGAGAGGTGGGTTTCTGACTGGTTTTTTAGTTTTGTTTTGGGGCAAGCGTTTTCTTTCTTTGAGGATTTGGGAGATTTTTTCGAGCAGAATTGAGCAATAGTGATTGTGTTTTTGGTTCTCATGGGTTTAGTTGGTGGTTTTGGTTGAGAGAGTGGTTCTTTTTGGTTTGTGGAAGGGGAAACAATGTCATTTACGATCTCCGTTTTGATGGGAGGAGTTGCGTGTGAAGGTTCATAAGAGAAAGCCGACTTTGAGGGTGTCGAAGGGTTAGTAGTTGTTGGTGGATTTTGTGGTGGAGGTGTTGGTACTGTAGGCATCGTGTTTCTTTGTGGTTCAGTTTGTGTTGGTGATTTTGCTACTAGGGGACACGAATCAGAAGAGTCATCACTCTCAGAGTCTGAAATGATGAAGTAAAATGGCTTAGGGTTCATGGATTTCGACGTACAATACCAGACTGGACGCGCATGGAGCGGCGTGGAGGAGTTGATTCTGGTGCGAAGATGGGGAGGCACTTGAGCGTAGTTTGGTGTAGGACGAGTGTATAGTGGTGGAAGAAAGGTAGACAGAGGAATGAGGTTTAGAACTTCTTGACTATTTTGAGAAGATGGAGAGGCAGAAGATGTGTGTGGTGGTGAGGGCGAGGTGGTGGAGAGGGAGAACGCTCTCTGGATTGGTATGAGGAAGATGAAGAGGGTGGTGTACAGGGAGAGGCATTTTTTTCGTGCAGACTATTTGGTTCGAGCCATTGTTGTTTTTTTTTGGGAGGAAGATGATGAAGAAGATGAACAGTGAATGTGATTTAGAGAAAGAGATAGATGATTCCAGCTTTGGGGAAAAGAGGTGGGAAGAGGAACAGTTTCTGACTTGAGAAGATGGAGAGAAAAGGTGAGTAATGATGAGTTTGTACCTAGGGAAATGGGAAAGCATTTTGGGGATTGGAGAGTGTATGTGTCAGCTTCTAACACCAGACGCAAGGGCACGTGTAATAAATGCCAAGATTTGCCTTTTTTACTTTTGAGAGGGAAAAGCAGACTGTTACTTTTTCCAGACGGAGAATGATGGAATCGCGAAACGGAGACTGATAAACGATCTCCGTTTTCTTGCAGAAGCAGATTTTAACCAGATTTTCTGGATTTTTCATGATTCTCAGTTTTTTCTTTGATTGAATAAAACTATCCTCCACAAGAGCTTAGTGAAAAATGTCAGCAAGTTGATTTTGAGTATCAACGAGATTAATTCAAACGTCTTTCTTATTGACATGATCACGAGATGAAATGATGTTTTATTTAATTATGCTTTGATCTAGAATGCTGAATTGGATTTTTAGACAGATTTATAAGCACTTGTATATATCACAATAAATGGAATATTGGAATAGCTTACAGAGTAATCTTGAAAGTTGGTTCTTAATCCACAAAACTTGTGAACAGCAGTTTGCAGCTGACACATATTCAGCCTCAGTTGTGGATAGTGCTATGGTGTTCTGTTTTCTGCATGACCAACTGATTAATGCTTCGACCTAGGAAACTGACATGCTCCACTTGTGCTTTTTCTTTCAGCTTTGGCTCCAGCATAATCACATCACAGTATGCTATAATATCAAATGGGAACTTTTCTATACCACAGACAGATTAGTTGTTCCAACGAGATATCTAAATATGCGTTTAACTGCAGTTAAGTGGGATTCTTTTGGCGCTATTGAAAATCGAGCACATAATTCCTAACGCAAACACAATATCTGATCTGCTAACAGTTAGATATAGCAGAGAACCGATCATTCCAGATATTCTTTTTTCAGAAACAGATTTGCCATTTTCATATTTTTCTAAGGAAGTGGATGGATGCATGGGAGTTGTCATAATTTTTGACTCATTCATTTTATATTTGATCAACAGATCTTTGATATATTTTTCTTGACAAACAAAAATGCCTTTTTCGTATTGTTTGATTTGTAAACCAAGAAAATATCTTAATTCCCCCATCATGCTCATTTCAAATTCACTTTGCATAAGTTTTGAGAAATCTTCACATAGTTTTTCATTTGTTGATCCAAAAATGATATCATCCACATATACTTGAACAATGAGTAATTCATTTCCCTCTGTTTTCTTAAATAAGGTAGTATCGATTTTTCCTCTTTGAAAATTGTTCTCAATCAGAAATGAACTCAGTCGTTCGTACCACGCCCTTGGTGCTTGTTTTAAGCCATAAAGTGCTTTGGTAAGTTTGAAAACATGATTTGGTTTTGCTTGGTTTTCAAAACCTGGGGGCTGTTTTACATACACTTGTTCGTTTAAAAAACCGTTTAAGAAAGCACTTTTCACATCCATTTGAAATAGTTTGATGAGTTTATGAGATGCATATGCAAGAAGTATTCGAATAGCTTCTAACCTTGCAACTGGAGCAAATGTTTCATCATAGTCTATACCTTCTTGTTGATTGTAGCCTTGAGCTACTAATCTTGCTTTGTTTCTCACGACCTTACCTTCTTCGTCAAGCTTGTTTCTGAATACCCATCGAGTGCCAATAATTGTTTGATCTAATGGATCTGGTACTAGAGTCCAAACTTCATTTTTCTCAAACTGCAGTAGTTCTTCCTTCATGGCGTTTACCCAAGATTGATCAGTAATAGCATCTTTGATTGACTTTGGTTCAATCTGAGATATCATTGCCATGCTGTCGTCATCATTCTTGAATGATCTTCTGGTTCGGATTCCATCAGCTGCGTCTCCAATAATCTGAGTTTGAGGATGATCTTCAATAGTTTTCCAGCTTTTTGGTGGAGAATGAAACGGAGATTGTTTATCAATCTCTGTTTTCTGCAGACTTGTTTCCTGCTGCGTTTCATTTTGAGTTTCTTCTTCCTCATCCTTTTTACTTATATCTAGGTCATCAAACTCATCAAACAATATATGCATACTAATTTCAACAACATTAGTTCTTAAATTGAACACTCTATAACCTTTAGATTCGGTTGAGTATCCAAGAAAGATCGCTTTATCGGATTTTGCATCAAATTTTCCAATAAGATCTTTGTTGTTTAGAATGTAACAGTAACAACCAAAAATATGAAAGTAAGAAATGTTTGGTTTTCTGTTTTTCCAGATTTCGTATGGAGTTTTGTTGATGATTTTTCTGATAGATACACGATTCAAGATATAGCAAGAAGTGTTTATGGCTTCTGCCCAAAAATACCTTTCAACATTTGATTCTTCTAAAATAGTTCTTGCCATTTCTTGTAGTGTTCTATTTTTTCTTTCAACAACTCCATTTTGTTGTGGAGTTCTTGCACATGAAAGATTGTGAGATATACCAAGTTCATCAAAAAAGCTTTTGAATGAGGCATTTATGAATTCTCCTCCATGATCACTCCTTACAGAGATGATGCTGGAGTCCTTTTCATTCTGCACCTTTTTACAAAATGTTTTAAATGATTCAAATGCATCATCTTTTTGTTTTAAAAACAGAACCCATGTAAATCTTGAGAAATCGTCAACAATAACAAAACCATATTTCATTCCTCCTAGACTTGTTGTTTTGACAGGCCCGAATAAATCTATGTGAAGTAGTTCAAGAGTTCTTTTTGTTGTTACAAAATCTTTTGTATGAAAGCTGCTCTTGACTTGCTTACCTTTTGCACAAGCTTCACAGATTTTGTCTTTCTCAAAATTAAGTTTTGGTAAGCCTCTAACAAGATCAAGTTTGGAGATTTTTGAAATAGTTTTCATGCTGATATGTCCAGCCCTTTTATGCCAGATCCATTTATCTTTATTGATTGATATAAAGCATGATTCATCAGGTAATTCTTCAAGATATAACACATAAATTTTTCTTTCGCTTACCAGAGAACAGAATTTTTCCAGTTTTGGCCGTCTTGATTTCACATACCTTTGGCTTGAAAATGACTTCGCATCCATTGTCGCATAACTGACTTATGCTTAATAAATTGTGTTTCAATCCTTCCACGTATTGAACATCATTTATTTGAGTAGAGTTTGTCTTACCAATGGTTCCATTTCCCTTAATTTGAGCTTGATCATCATTTCCAAATGTGACCGAACCACCATCCTTCTTGCTGAAGGTTATGAAACAATTTCTATCTCCTGTCATGTGCCTTGAACAGCCACTGTCCAAGAACCAAGGCTTTCTCTTTGTATTTTGAAAACCAACCTGCAGGTGATATCATTTCAGTCTTAGGTACCCACTTTGTTTTGGGTCCTCGAGAGTTAGTTTTTAAGTGGTATATCATTCTCGTTTTGGAAACAGTTGTGTTGTTAGTTGTTGATTCTGAAATGGGTTTAGCAATATATGATTTAGAAGAGTTGAACTTTGGTTTAACAGATTTATTGAAACGTTCAACTTGTAACTTTGAACTTTCTCCGTTTGGGAGACAAACTGGAGAACATTCTCCGTTTTGCTGTTTTTTTGATACAATTTTGACAGGATGATTCTCATGTTTAAAAAGCTTCTTTCTTTCGATTTTTTCATCCCTTTTCCTAAAGTAGCAAGCAAATTCTAGATGTCCAAGTTTTTTAC
>PGWS01021018.1:0-22528 GCA_002896235.1 Cicer reticulatum
TTTTGAACCAACATAAAATCTAAACATAAAATCTAAACATAAAATCTAAAATAGTTCTCCTCCTTTGTCAACACATAAAGGTTGTGGAATACAAAGAAAATGTATACTACACATAGAAAACAATGACTACACATAGAAAACAATGAGTAGACTTCAATTTTAAGAAAATTAACATTTTCAAAAACTCCCCCTGAATATTTTGAAATTGACATCCTTCAAAATTCCAAAACACAAGTAGGATAAAATGAATGTGAACAACAGAGAGTGAGCACATATAGGGAAGCAAAAATAAGATGAATGTGACAACATGTCAAATATAATTTTTCTCTTTACAAAACATTCTTATGCTAATAAAGTTTGTGTTTTTCAAAACTAATTTTTTAAAACGATCAAAGAGATTTGTTCACATAAAAAAAAATGATTTTAAGGATATAAAGATGAGAATTTGTAGAAAATTATTTGAGTTCACGTATGAGTTAATAAGTAATCATGATCAGGATATACCTTGATAAGATCCAAAGAAGGGCTTGAATTAGACAAGAGTACAATGTGAATATGTGTTTCTTCTAACGAAAAACTTAAATATGATTTCTGTAATTCAGAGGCAAATCAACCACTGTAATTACACCTCCAACAACAGTTTTGGTACCATATCCTTCCAATTTAGTTCTTTCAATAATTTGATCATGAGATTGAAGTAGCAATGTCGATTTACAAGGAAGGGGGGTTTGAATTGTAAATGCACCTTTTAAAAATTTATGTTAAAAACTTAAGAAAATAACTCAAGATTGATCTTGGTTGTGAAAACAGAAAATGGAGAAAGTTCTTGGTTTTAACCAGAAAACGGAGAACGTTCTTGGTTAGTTAAAATCAGTAAATCAGTTTACGTATTTAACTTGATAATCAATCAAACGGAAAGTAAATAGATAAGGGAAGAGATACCACACAACGATATATCTTCGTTCACCCAACCCGGGTTACGTCCAGTCCTCTAGTTCAATCAAGTTGAGATCAACCTTGTTCTGCTACAAAGGTAAAACATTTCCACCCAGAAAGGAGTTCAATCAAGTCACCTATCAACCTTGATAGAATTTCTATCAATCTACCCAAACTATATTAAACTCTTATAGTTTGAGTTTTTACAATAATGATGAGATTGTCTTACGTAGAGAATCTAAGAAGGCTCAAATCACTTAGTTTGAGTTATTGATTCTTCTGACCAGAGAAATACAAGAGAATGATTCTAGGAATCGAATGGAAAAATCAGAATTGTCTCAATGTAGTGTGTGAGAGAAATTCAAGTATGATTTGAAATGAGTATGGATTTTCTTAGCACTTGAAAGCCTTGATTTCCCTTGAGCTTGGCCTTCTTTTTATAGGCTTTTTAGAGCATTTAATAATTGTCAAAAATGTTGTCAAGAATGTTCAGATATGTCTGGTCTTGCTAATTCGTAAACTTCTCTCTTTGTGATTCGAATGCCTTCTTTGACTAGAATGGTTCCTACTTGTTCCTTGCCAAGTACTGATAACATTAGCATGAAATTCAGAGGCATAATCTTCTTTGAACTAATGGAGATTGATTGATTCCACTACTGTCCAGATTGATCATAATGCTATCAAAAATCTGTTGGTCTTGCTAATTCGTGATCTTCTCTCTTTGTGATGTTTGAGTAGTTCTTTTGAATCTAATCAATCTCAGTTTGTTCCCTTGCCAAGTGTTGGATGATATAGATGTAAAATCTAGAGACTAAAACTTCTTTAACTAGTGGAGATTGTTTGGGTTTTTGGAGCTGTGATGATTAATTCTGGAACTGGTAGAAACATTCTCCGTTTAATTCCAAGATTTTAACTAAGACTTTTCTCCTTTCTTGTTTGTTCAAGATTATTGCTTTTCATGCCTGTATTTATTCTTGCTTTACTTGGTTCATATCTTTGATTAATACACTTAAACACACATGTTATAATACCAAAACACTTAGAATCATAATTAACATTATTAATTAACTTTTTGTTTGTTTTCATCAAAACATTAAATTGAGATTTTGTCTAAAAAATCTCCTCCTTTTTGATAATGACAAACATGTTAATTTAGATTTTAATTATGATTCTAATTTTAATCAAAGAGAGCTTTAAAACTCCCCCTCAGAATATGCTTCAGATTTTTTGAACTAACATAAAATCTAAAATAATTCTCCCCCTTTGTCAACAGAAAAAGATTGGGGAATACAAAGGAAATGTATACTACACATAGAAAACAATGAGTAGATTCCAGTTTGAAGAAAAATAACATTTTCTAAAAACTCCCTTTGAATATATTGAAATTGATATCCTTTAAAATTTCAAAATGCCAAAACACAAGCAAGATGTCTCTTTGCTCTTTTGTCTTCTTTCACAACAGACAACATTTTAATTTGAACATGATAATGAGCGCAAGGGAAGCAAAATGAATTTGCTGTCATGTCAAGTATAATTTCTTTCTTTACAAAATATTTTTATGCTAAAAAAAGTTTTTATTTATAAAAACAATCAAAGAGATTTGTTTCACATAAAAAATTATTTTATAGAACATAAAGAAGGAGAATTTGTAGAAAATGAATTTGAGTTCCATGAATGAAGTATAATAGTAATCATGATCAGAATCGATACCTTGTAAGATCCAAGAAGCACTTGAACTAGACAAGAGGACAATGTGAATTATGTGTTTCTTCTAAACGGACCACCATTCAACTTGTTTTCCTTTCGATCTAAGGCTGGCTTTCAATCAAGACTCCAGTAGCAGCAATTTGGCACATATCTCAATGTTTAGTTCTTCAATAATTTGATCATGAGATGGTTTGAGGAAAGCTCAAATAGTGAGAATGTATAGAGTGCCAAAAACAATTGGTTCACACTCATTTAGATGTTGATGTTTTTCAAACCATATATCATCTTAATAGAAAACATTAGAAACTTCGATTGAATTGGTTGCAAAAAATGTCAAGAACGTTTGGAGAATGTTCTCTTTTTCTGGAGAATGTTCTGCTCTTCTGCAGAATGTCTGCTCTTCTGCAGAATGTTCTGCTTTTTGCAGAATGTTCTGCTCTTCTGCATAATGTTCTGCTGTTCTGCATAATGTTCTGCTTTTCTGCAGAATGTTCTACTCTTCTGCAGAATGTTCTGGCGCTGCTTCCAGAATGAAACAGATTTTGCCTTTATCGTTCTCCAGTTTTTATGAGGAGAATGAAACAGAGATTGAATTATCAATCTTGATTTCTGGAAAGCATTATGTTGCTGCTGTCCAGAATATTCTTCTTCTTCATCTCCTTTGTTTTTAATGTTCCAAAGGTAAAGGAACTCCAAATTTTTTGTAATGAGAGGAGGCACCATACTTTTCCCATTCAATTGTATTGAGGCCTTGTCCATGTATCAATGTTCTCTCTTGATTATTGGAATGGTGTTCCTACATCACAAGTAAGTATGATTTGGTACCCATATTTGTTTTGGGTCCTTGATGTTTGTATAATCTTCTTTAGAGATTTTTAAAACTTTGATCTCTTTTTTAAAATAGAGGTTGATTCAAAGTGACCATCTTTGTTAATAATAGGACACTTTGTTGTTTGATTCGATAAGGTTTAAAAAATATATTTTTAAACGATTTGAAATTGATTTTACTAAAAATTTTCCATATCGTTCTCACCTTTTTCAAACTTTCTAGAGAAAGTTCTGTTTTTGTCCCAGAACATGCTCCGTTTTGAGAACAACCTAGAGAATGTTTATCTTTATGCTGATTTTTCAAAACTGGTCAGCTTTATTTGCAGAGCAATCTTCCCTTTTAAAAAACCTTTTGCTTTTAATCTTTTCATATCTTTTCTTAAAGTGGCAAGCAAGTTCCAGATGTCCAAGTTTCTTACAATATGAGCATTTGGTTTTGCATTTATCCTCTTTTCGTTCTGAAACAAAAAAGTTTTCATATATTTTCGTCTTTTGAGTTTTATCAAAACCAAGACCAGCTTTATCAAATATTCCCACTTGAGATCCAATGATTTTTTTAAAGGTTTCAGTAGCTTTAATAAAATTTGATAAGTCATTTCTAAGAAGTTCATTTTCAGTTTTAAGAAGAACGTTCTCCGTTTTCGTTGTAGAACGTTCTTGAATTTCAGATTCATTCTTTTCCTTAAAATGAGATTCCTGCATGTTATGAATGATGTTTTTTAGTTCATCAATCATAATCTGAGCTGTTGAATTCCAAACTGTGGCTGAGGATAAGTCATTTATTACTGATTATTCTGTAATTAATTATTATATTATATAGGACAGTTGTAGTGAATATCAAGGGACCTTGTACAGTTAATCCCTTCTATTTAAATCTGATATATTTATTAGACTAGGTAATGCTGTATTTAAACCAGAATTTGTAACCATTTTGATTCAAGAAAAAACCATTATTTCATGGCTGAAGAGAGCAGTTCAGTCATAAACCCAAACCCTAAAATGGAAGCTGGAACTTCCACAGTTACCAATCTAACCGAAAACACCACTATACCCATCACTGGCTACAAACTAAATGGCCAAAACTACACCCAATGGGCAAGATCTATTCGGATCTTCCTTCAGGGAAAAGGGAAGGAAGATTACATCTCTGGCGATGCTAAAGAGCTAGAGAAGAAGGACCCCGTTACCAAAGTGGAAGCTAGAGAACAGTTAGTCATGACATGGCTACTGAACTCAATGACCACTGAAGCAGTGTGAAACCTTATGTATTACAGCACTGCAGCTGAGATCTGGGTGTTGCCGGGAGACATACTAAATACTGATAATACTTCGCCATATTTGAGATCAAGAGTCTCCTCCATGATTGCGACAAGGAGACACAACAGTCACTGATTACTACAATACCCTCACCCGTTAGACTGAAACAACTAGATATCTATGAGGATATAGTATGGACATGCCTGTAAACAGCAAACAGTACAAATAATGGTGGAGAAAAGACCGAATATACCAGTTCCTCCTTGGTCTAACCAAGCATCTAGATGATGTAAGAGGAAGAATCCTTGGAACCAAACCTCTGCCCAACATCAGAGAAGTATTTTCAGAAATGAAAAGAGAAGAGAGTCGAAGGAAAGTCATGCTTGGAAGCACTTATCAAAGCTCCATTAATGAAGGTTCAGCCTTGGCTGTGAAAGGAAGCTACAAAAAATCTAGAGGATGGTGTGATCACTGCAAAAAATCAGGCCACAACAAAGAAACATGTTGGGTCATTCATGGAAAACCAGCAGATTGGAAACCATCTTGGAACAGGGACATTCGCGTCCATGCTGCCACATCAGAAGGGGGCAAAGTGTTGGCAACCCCAACACTTGAACCAAGTCCATTCAGCAAGGAACAAATGGAGATGTTGCAAAAATTGCTACAACAATCCCTTCAAAAACACTAGCACACACTCAGCTGCTGCCTTGGCCCAAAAAGGTAATTCTTCATGTGTGTATTTTGTTGACAAGGGAACATCTAACTCATGGATTGTAGACTCTGGAGCCTCATACCATATGACTGGGGATATCACTTTATTTGATGAATATTCCCCATGCAATGACAATTCTATGGTACGAATAGCAGATGGCACAAAAACAAAAGTGGTTGGTAAAGGCTCATTAATCATCTCCAAGGACATTACTCTTAACTCAGTTCTTTATGTTCCAAAGTTGAATTGCAACCTTTTGTCCATAAGTAAATTGACTCAAGATCTAAATTGTTTCACTAAATTCTTGCCTCACCTATGTGAATTTCAGGATCTGGATTCGGGGAGGAAAGTCCTACGAACTGACAATGGCCGTGAATACTATCACCATTCCCTCAAATCTCACCTTCTCAAGCATGGAATAATTCACCAAACCAGCTGTGTGAACGCACCACAACAAAATGGTATTACCGAGAGGAAAAATAGGCACCTCATGGAGGTTACTAGGTCCCTTTATGTTATCAACTAATGTACCAAATCATAATTTTGGGATGAAGCTGTCCTTTCAGCATCATATTTAATTAACAGAATGCCTTCTAAAGCCCTCAAGTTCAAAACCCCTTGCCAACCCTTCTATCCACATTTACCCACACATTAAAATCCTTTCATCCATTCTTACCACTCCAAAGTCTTAACCACAGAAAGGCTGCACTGCATTTGTTCACGACAACCAGCCTAACAAAGGAAAATTAGAGCCCAAATCCCTTAAATGCATATTCTTAGGATACCCACCAAATAAGAAGGGACACCGGTGCTACTATCCCATAAGCAAAAAATTCTACCATTCAATGGATGTAACCTTCTTTAAAAATCAACCTTACTACCCCAAAGTTGGCTTTCAGGGGGAGAGAGAACAAAACATAGTAGAATTCCAACCTTGGGAAATGAAACAACATTTGCATCATGAAATGGAACATAATTTGCAGCATTTGCAACATGAAATGGAACAAAATTTGCAGCAGCAGCAGAATTTGCAGCATCTTTTAGAAACATAACAGACCTTCATGCAACAGCAAGTTGTAGAACCAGAAATTGACCTTGTGACTGGAGAAACAGTAAAATATGCAACCAGATCTAAGACAGAATTGGAAAAGAATTACTGGTGTACACAAGGAAGAAGAAAACTCAAAGGGAGGAAGAAATCTGCACATCTCCAAGGCCAATCCAAAATTCTGAACCTAATATAGATTTAGAATTTCTACCAGGTAATATAGTTTTTGAGCCTAATGATATTTGCAGTCCAAATGAGAATGATCTTAACTTACCAATTGTTGTGAGGAAAGCAGTAGGTCATGCACTCAACATCCAATTGGCAATTATGCATCTCATAGAAATCTGTCACAAGAATACAGGGCCTTCATCACCATATTGGATAACATAAAACTTCCAAAAAATGTTCAAGAAGCTGTCTGACATGCTGAATGGAAGATTGCAGTGGAAGATGAAATTAAAGCACTGGACAAGAATGGAACATGGAAATTTGTGGAGCTTCCAGAAGGAAAAAAACCAGTTGGGTGTAAATGGATCTTCTCTATAAAGCACAATGCTGATGGGAGTGTGAATAAGTACAAAGCCCGCTTGGTGGCAAAGGGGTTCACCCAATCATATGGGGTAGACTATGAAGAAACATTTGCTCCAGTGGCAAAACTAAATTTTGTTCGTGTCATTATCTCCTTAGCTGTAAATCTAGATTGGCCCTTACACCAACTAGACGTCAAGAATGCTTTTCTAAATGGTGAACTCGAAGAAGAGGTATACATGAAAATACCACCTGGCCTAGAAACTCCCACAACAATTGGCAAGGTATGCAAGCTCCAGAAATCACTGTATGGTCTTAAGCAATCCCCACGAGCATGGTATTGAAGACTAACACGAGTTGTTAAGGGTCACGGCTATACTCAATGCCAACCGACCATACAATGTTTGTCAAGCATTCTAGTGAAGCAAAGGTGGCAATATTTATTGTTTATGTGGATGACATCATAATCTCAGGCAATGATGACAAAGAGATAGAAGAACTCAAGAGATTTCTAGCTAAAGAATTTGAGGTCAAAGACCTTGGACACCTAAAATATTTTCTTGGGATGGAGATTGCTGATGACTCTTCGTCATATGCATATTTTCCCACTATTTTAGTCTTATTTATCCTCAATCATTAGTTAAATTAAGGATTTATTTGATATATTTTGTTGATTTTTGTTCTTTGAGTTAATAAAATGTTTTGTGTTTTATTTTAGTGATTAAGTAGGAATTTTTCGTAATTTTACATTGCGTTGTGTTTTTGTGCAGTGCTGAATTTTTGTGAGAAATCAACATGACACATGTAGAGTATTTCAGCCATATCTGGAGTTGTAGATGTCCAATTGGAGGCAAACCAAGTGCACATGAAAGCTACGATCCATAGCTACAACTGTCATGAAGACACCGGAACCAAATTCAGACTCGAAAGAGGAGTAAAAAGCAATATACACCGGACAGCAGATGCTGAGCGCGCCCGAGTGCGCCCAAGCGCTTTTTCCAGCATCTGCTACTGCCCAAACGCGCTGGAGCGCGTGACCTGCACCAGAAAACATAAAAACGAAGATTTTTACTGTTTTAGGGATCTTTTTCACATTTGGGAAGTTGGGAGACTTGTGCCCTAGCATAGAAACTCAAAGACGTCCGTTTCTAACATCATTGGAACAGTTTTATCAAGAATCATTCATGAATCCTTCTTGTAATTCTTCTCTAATTTTTATTTCTGTCATGAGTAACTAAATCCTATTTGTTAGGGATGAGTGTAACAAGATGAAACCCTTATTTTTATGATTTGATTTCTAGTTATATGAATGAGTTTATTGAATTATTTTTCTCATCTCTGTGCTTAATGCTTTTTATTGCTTGACCAACATTAAAATGTTCTAAGATTTGTATTTTGAAACGGAAGTGGACTTTACGAATGCTTGAGATGAGAAATTCATGAATTTGTAGTCTAGACATAGGTGCAGGTCATGAAACCAATTAAATTAGTTGCAAAGCAATAATTTACAAGAGAATTTCTATACGCTGATGCTTAGTTCTAATCTTAAATCTACTAAGAAATTAGGGGTTACTTTGGAATTAAAGGTTCTGTCACTAAGACATTAGGGCAAGAATAATAAAGAGAATTCGGTAATAATTCAATAAAGGAATTCAATAACTAGGATCAAATTAGACACCAAGGTTGGATTCGAAGTGAAACTCATCCCTGACATTTTTCTCAATTTATAAAAGATCAATTTTGCTACTGCTGTCAATTTTAATTATTATTTCAATCAACTTGAGAACTTTTTGTTCAATTTTAGTAACTAAATATAATTCAATAGTAAAACGGGTATTGAGTTCGACACTCGGTACTACCATTTTATTATTACTTGCAACGATTCAGTACACTTGCTGAAACGCTATCAATTGCTCGTCCCAAACATGGAATCTATGTATCCCAAAGAAAATATGTGCTAGACCTGTTGGAAGAAACAGGAATGTTAGGGTGCAAGCCAGCAGATACACCGATGGAACCTAACCTTAAATTGGCAAAACAAGAAGGCAGCCTCCAAGTTGATAAGGAGAGATACCAAAGATTGGTAGGAAAGCTAATTTACCTAACTCACACAACACCGGATATTGGTTACTCAGTGAGTATGGTAAGTCGTTTCATGAATAAGCCAACTGAAGATCACATGAAAGCTGTGAATCGAATTTTGCAGTACCTCAAAAAGACACCTGGGATAGGTCTTCACTTCAAAAAGGACCCAATTAGGAGTGTGAAAGTGTTCACAGATGCAGATTGGGCTGGTTCGTTGACTGATCGCAAGTCAACAAGCGGGTATTGCACATATGTGTGGGGAAACTTGACTACATGGAGAAGTAAAAAACAGTCTGTGGTGGCAAGAAGTAGTGCAGAGGCTCAATTTAGAGCAACGACTCATGGCATTTGTGAGGGAATTTGGTTGCAGAGAATGCTTAAGGAATTAGGAGTACCAACAGATTCCTCCATGAGCCTCTGGTGCGACAACAAGGCAACCATCAATATTGCAAAAAATCCAGTCCACCATGATAGAACGAAACATGTGGAGATAGATAGACATTTCATAAAAGAAAAGATAGATGGTGGAGTTATCAAGTTGGAATACATCCCTTCCAAGAACCAAATTGCAGACATACTGACCAAGGCCCTTCACAAATCTAACTTTGAGAACTTAAGGTCCAAGCTAGGCATGATTGACATCTACTGCCCAGCTTGAGGGGGAGTGTTGAATTCCAAACTGTGGCTGAGGATAAGTCATTTATTACTGATTATTCTGTAATTAATTGATTATATTATATAGGACAGCTGTAGTGAATATCAAGGGACCTTGTACAGTTAATCCCTTCTATTTAATTCTGATCTATTTATTAGACTAGGTAATGTTGTATTTAAACCATAATTTGTAACCATTTTGATTCAAGAAATGGAAATATCATTTTCTCAATAATTCACATGAGCTTTCTCTTTTTTCTTTTAAAACTTGATCCTTTAAAGAGCAACATTTTTTAACAAGTAGATTTGAATCATTAAGTAAGCTATCAAAATCTTTTTCAATTTCTTCACATAAAAGACATGGTTTAGAATTTATTACCTCCTTGTCTTCAGTATCTGCCATTAAACATAAGTTGGCTTCTTCAGGTTCCTCTGTTTCTGATTCGTCAGAATCATCCCAGGTCACCATCATCGATTTTTTCTTGAAAGGGAACTTCTTTGGTGCTCTTTTGTTCAAGGGACATTCAATTTTATAATGTCCTTGTTTATTGCATCCAAAGAATGTGATTTGACTTTTGTCTACCTCTATTTGAAGTTTTCTTTTTGATTTGAAAATCCCTTTTTGATATGATCCCTTCTTCTCAACATTCTCTGTATCTTTTTTGTAAGACGAACTATTTCTTCATCAACATCTTCTTGTTCGATTTCTTCTGATTCCTCATCTGGACTTTCTTGAGATGTTTTCAAAGCAATTGCTTTTCCCTTTTTGATTGGTCTGTCTTCTTGTAGCAGCACTTCATGTGCTCGTAATGTTCCAATCAGTTCCTCCAGTCCGCATAGATCAAGATTCTTGGCCTGGCTTATGGCTATCACCATCGGTCTCCATATTATTGGAAGACATCTCATGATCTTTCTGACTCTATCTTGTAATAAGTATGCTTTCCCTAAGGAGCGCATTTCATTTACAATGGTTGTAAATCTTGAGTACATCTCATCAATGGTTTCTTCTTCATTCATTTCAAAGAGTTCAAACTTTCTTATGCCAATATCAAATCCTTGTTTCTTTCACATGGCATGTTCCTTTGTGATGAGTTTGTAATGTGTCCCATACTTCTTTAGCAGTTTTTCATTCATCAACTCTTTCGCTTTCTTCCCTACTCAAAGCACACGATAAGAATAATTGAGCTTTTGAGTTTAGAAGTACCTTTGAATTTTCTTCTGCTGTCCAATCTTCTTCTTTCTTTTTAGTAGAGGTTGAATCATATTGGTCGACTCTTGGTATGAAATCTCCATTTATAATGATGCG
Organism: Cicer reticulatum; assembly: GCA_002896235.1. Classification (NCBI taxonomy): domain Eukaryota; kingdom Viridiplantae; phylum Streptophyta; class Magnoliopsida; order Fabales; family Fabaceae; genus Cicer; species Cicer reticulatum. Next base: position 11,062 of record PGWS01021018.1, read on the forward strand.
CCACATTCCTGTATCTTGAGATTTCAAAAACAACTGCATTTTGCTTTTCCAGAAATAGTAGTTTGTGGCATCAAAGTAAGGTAGTATGTATGATGACACTCCTTCAACAATGTATTTGGCTTTCGACATCTTTTCTTTGAGATCTTTTCTCTAGCACTTGTTAGGTGTTTTAATCTTCCTAGAGACTATGCTCTGAGGCCAATTGAAGTAGCAATGTCGATTTACAAGGAAGGGGGTTTGAATTGTAAATGCACCTTTTAAAAATTTATGTTAAAAACTTAAGAAAATAACTCAAGATTGATCTTGGTGGTGAAAACAGAAAATGGAGAACGTTCTTGGTTTTAACCAGAAAATGGAGAACGTTCTTGGTTAGTTAAAATCAGTAAATCAATTTATGTATTTAACTTGTTAATCAATCAAACTGAAAGTAAATAGATAAGGGAAGAGATACCACACAACGATATATCCTAGTTCACCCAACCCGGGTTACGTCCACTCCTCAAAACCGTGAGATTTTCCACTAAGTGTTTAAAACAAAGAACCTTCTTGTTTACAACACCTAGTTGAGAACAACCTTGATCTGCTATAAGGTAAATAAAACCTTCTACCAGAAAGGAGTTCAATCAAGTCACTATCAACCTTGATAGGATTTCTTTCAATCTACCCAAACTATATTAAACTCTTATAGTTTGAGTTTTACAATAATGATGAGATTGCTTTGTTAGAATCTAAGAAGGCTCGACACTTGTTTGAGTTCTGATTTATTGAAAGATAAATACAAGAGAATGATTTTAGGAATTGAATGGGAAAAATCAGAATTGATTCAATGTATGTGTGTGAGAGAAATTCAAGTATGATTGAAATGAGTAATGAATTTTCTTAGTACTTGAAGCTCTGATTTTTTCCTTGAGCTTGGCCTTCTTTTTATAGGATTTTTAGAGCATTTAATAATGGTCAAAAGAGCTGTTGGTAGTGCTCTGTCAGATTTGACCAAAACCCTTCTTTGAACTAATGGAGATTGATTGATTTTTGAGCTGTGACAATCATTCCACTACTTTCCAGATTGATCAGAATGCTATCAAAAATGTGTTGGTCTTGCTAATTCGTGATCTTCTCTCTTTGTGAATTGAGTAGTTTATTTGAATCTAATCATCTCATTTTTTTTCCTTGCCAAGTGCTGATGATATAGATGTAAAATCCAGAGACTAAAACTTCTTTTAACTAGTGGAGATAGATTGGTTTTTGAGCTGTGATGATTATTCTGAAACTGGAGAACATTCTTTGTTTTCCAAATTTTGTTAAGAATGTTCTCCATTCTTGTCTGTTCAGTTTCTTGCCTTTTTATCGTGATTTCTTTGCTTTGTTTAAATCCTATCTTTAAATTAATAAACTCAAAAGCACAAGTTAAATTAACATAACATTTAGAATCATAATTAACATTCTTAATTAACTTTTTGTTTATTTTCATCAAAATATTAAATTGAGATTTTGTCTCAACAGTCTTATGGTAAGTGACAACAATGATGCATGGCTATGGCATAAAAGATTTGCACATATCCATATGGATCATTTAAACAACTTAGTCAAGCATGACCTTGTTGTAGGCTTACCAAATATAAAATTTATAAAGGAGAAATTATGTGATGCTTGTCAAAGGGTATGCAAACTAAGGTTTCATTTCAATCCGATAATATTATATCAACCTCAAGACCACTTCAATTGATACATATGGAATTATTTGGTCCATTAAGAACTAAAAGTCTTGGTGGAAATTCATATGGACTAGTAATTGTTGATGATTACTCAAGGTTCACTTGGACCTTATTTTTGGCACATAAAAATAAAGCTTTTAAAGCATTTAAAAATTATGCCAAACTAGTCCAAAATGAACAAGCAACCAAAATAGTATCAATAAGAATGATCATGGAGGAGAATTTCAAAATGCCTCTTTTGTAGAATTTTTTGAAGAAAATGGAATCTTCCATAACTTTTCTACGCCAAGAACACATTAACAAAATGGAGCTGTTGAGAGAAAGAATAGGTCATTGGTAGAACTTGCAAGGACCATGCTAAGCGACTCAAGTTTACCAAAATATGTTTGGGCAAATGCTGTAAGTACAACTTGTTATGTATCCAACCAAGTTTTAATTCGACCAATATTAAAGAAGACTCCATATGAACTCTACAAAAGTAGAAAACCCAATATCTCTCACTTTCACATTTTTGGATGCAAGTGTTTTGTGCTGGACAATGGTAAGGATAACCTTGGAAAATACAATGAGAAAGCCTACGAAGGTATCTTTATTGGTTACTCATTATCTAGTAAAGCTTTTAGAATTTTCAATAAGAGAACTTTGTTAGTTGAAGAATCTATGCATGTATCATTTGATGAAACTAACCCCTTGAAAGATGACAAATTTATCTCTTATGTTGATGATGATTTTATAAGTGACGATACAAGCAAAGAAAATCAAGATGATCAACTAAATCAAGAGAATGAAGTCAGCATTTAGTAGCAAGATCAAAATGATAATCTTCCTAAGGAATGGAGAACCCATATAGATCACCCCATTGACAATATTATAGGTGATATCAACCAAGGAGTGACAACAAGGCTCAAACTCCAAGATGCTTGTTTGAATATGGCATTTGTTTCTCAAATAGAACCCTCCAAGGTTGGTGAAACACTTAAAGATTATCAATGGATACTTGCCATGCAAGAAGAACTAAACCAATTTGAGAGAAGCAAAGTATGGGAACTTGTCCCTAATCCTGGAAATAAACACATCATTGGTACCAAATGGGTGTTTAAAAATAAACTAGATGAAAATGGTATAGTTGTTGGAAACAAGGAAAGGTTGGTTGCTCAAGGTTACAATCAAGAAGAAGGGATTGACTTTGACTCCGATAGCAAGGTTAGAAGTAATTCGGTTATTACTTGCTTATGCTTATTTTATGAATTTTGAATTTTTTTCAAATGGATGTCAAGAGTGCTTTTCTCAATGGCTACATTAATGAAGAAGTATATGTCAAACAGCCACCCGACTTTGAAGACTTCAAGAATCTTTTACATGTTTTCAAATTAAATAAAGCTCTTTGCAGTTTGAAACAAGCTTTAAAAGCTTGGTATGATAGGCTAAGTAACTTCTTATGTGAACGGGGGTTTGAAAAGGGTAAAGTTGATAAGAGATTATTCATTAAAAGAAATAATGATCACACTTTACTGGTTCAAATCTATGTTGATGATATCATATTTGGATCAACCAATAATGAAATATGTGAAGAATGACATCTTGGACTCATTATCTATGATGGGAAAGATAATTCCCATTATCTATGATGGGAAAGTTAAACTATTTTCTTGGACTCCACATCGAGCAACTCAAGAATGACATCTTCATAAATCAACCAAAATATTGCAAGGAATTGTTTAAAAGGTTTGAGATGGAAAACAACAAAGAAAGTGCGACTCTTATGGGCTCTGGAACCTATGTAGATAAAGATGAATCCAGAATTTCAATAGACATATCAAAGTATCGAGGTATGATTGGGTCTCTTTTATATCTAACGGCCAACCGACCAAATATTATGTTTAATGTTTGTTTGTGTGCGAGATTTCAGAGAGATCCTAAAGAATCATATCTTGTAGCAGTAAAATGAATTATGAAGAAAGGAACAACCAATGTGGGCTTATGGTATCCAAAGGTAGCATATGCAGTCTAGTTGGTTATTCTGATTCTGACTATGCAGGATATAAAACGGATCGGAAAAGCACAAGCGGGACTTGCCATATCTTAGGTAATACAGTAGTATCATGGTCCTGTAAAAAGCAAGCTTGTGTGGCCCTAAGTACTGCTGAAGCATAATACAAAGCAACAGGAAGTTGTTGTGCACATATTCTATGGCTAAAGCAACAATTATATGGCTATAGACTTGATATCGGATGCATACCACTAAGATGTGACAATACCAATGCAATCAATATCTCGAAGAACCCAATCATGCACTCTCGAACAAAACACATTGATATATGTCATCACTTTCTGCGAGATAATGTGCTCAAAGGAAATGTGGAAGTAACATTTGTGGATATGCACAATCAACTATCAGATATCTTCACAAAGCCACTACCTAAAGACTCATTCAACAAGATACGAAGAGAACTTGACATTTTAAATGAAAACGATCTCTAATGCTAGGTATTTATACTTTGTAAGTAATTTATACTTCAAGATCTAAAATATTCACTTGATATGTTGTTAACATTTATTCTTTGATGTTTATGTGTTTTGCAAATGTGAATATGTGCTTTAAATGTTGTCTTTTTAGTGAAAAATTCGTTTTAAAAAACCAAAATTTGATATCGTATCCAAATACACATTATACGTATTCGAAAACATGTTTCCAGAAAATCCTATATTCGAATACAACTTATGTGTAGTCGAATACACGTTCCCAAAACAACCTATATTCGAATACAACCAATGTGTAGTCGAATACAGGTTCACGTTTTTCCCCAATATAAAAGTTGTTTCACGTTTTTAGGTTATTTTTTTTATTTTTTTGTAATCGAATACAACCGTCTCTGTTTCTCTTTTCTTCAAAAATTTCATCTTCTCTTACTCGCAACAAGTTACCCAACTACTATACCAAACTACATTACATTTAATATCACTCTTAACTCACAACTATCATTTCAAAATCAAATTTCTCAAACCCAAAAACCCTATTTTTCCCAAAATCCAAAAATCTTCACTATCACCATGAATGCTCGCAAAAGAGGATCAAGAACCAAGTATGCTTAAGTGGGTCCTTGCAAAAGGAGGGCTAGAACCAATAATATGGGCGATTTCTCTCATTTGCTTCACTCATCGGAAGAAATCAACCGGTTCCGCACATACTACTCCGACAAAAGGATAATTACTCCTAAGTATGGTACTCTTGATTCTTTTTTATTTTATTTTAAGTTTCCTGAGTTACTTAGGGAACAACATTTAGAAGAATTTATTGGTTATAACGGTCCTATTTATCATGACTTAGTTAGGGCATTTTACTGTAATTGCAAGAAAGAAGGGTTTAAGTTAATATCTCGGGTTAAAGGCAGAATCATTGAGTTAGATACTCCAACTATTGGTGAAATATTGCAGCTTCCATTTGAGGGTGAGAAATTTAGGCCAAGAAATTTATGTGAATGGGAAAAATTCACAAAATATGATGCTTATGTCTCGTTATGTCGGTTTGACAAGGACACCATGGAACGAAAAAGGACACAAGCTAGTTCAGAATTTGCTAGGCAACGATATGGAGTTGGAAATCTAATCGTTGACTACATGCTCTTGCATTACTTTATGAGTTATATTATGGTTCCTAAGGCCGAAAATTACACTCAGATATCTGAATTTGAACTTTAGATTATGTATTTCATGTTTGAAGGATGTCCACTCAACTGGTCATATTTTGTCTGATACGTCATATTTTCTTCCAAAGATACTATTGGTTTACCTTATGCTAAGGAAGTCACTAGAATCTTGGATCACTTTAAAGTGGATTTTTCCGGCGAAGTAATGTATAAACCATCCAATCTACTAGATTTAAGTGTGCTTCCAAGTATGAAGGTCATGTGGAATGAACAACTTCAGGCATATGTCTATCAAGGTGATGCTGGCCAATCCTCTACTGCCCACAAAGAAGAAGACGCAGAATCAACAACATCTGATGATGATCATGTTTCTAACCGCATGGTCCTGGAAAAATTAAACTCTTTAAAAACATTCATCACGACCCAATTTCAGAACATGGACACCTCCATCAACATACGCTTTCAAACCATGGAGACCACTATTGCCCATAACCATGAAACCTTATTGCATGAACTCAATGGGCTATCCGTCAAAATCGATCACCTTCACCTCCCACTGAATGATGACATATAGATCGATACTTGAAATGTATTTTATGTAGTTTGTTTGTCTTTTAATTTTTATGTTGTTTTCGTTGAAACTCTTTGCTTATGGTCTTCTATTGTGATGTAATATTTGAACATGATTCCATTTTAATTATGTGATGTTCTTTTGTATTACTGTAAGACCCATAGTTTTAACTTCTAATTTATGTATGTGGTGTAGTTTGGTATTGAACTCTGAGGCTTTTTAGCCAAGTATTGTTATTTTGTGAGTTTAATGCCCAAAAATATCTTTTGATGCCTCGATTAAAATTATTCGTCGATAAATAAATTAGATTAAGTACGATGAATCTTTTGTCGAAGAATAATTTATTTATATACGAAGAATTTAATACCAGGCAGTTTTGTTAAAAATATCTCAGGTTGCTGAAAATTGTATCTGTCAATTGAGTTGCGACGAGAGTAGATATTTTTATCAAAATAGTTTGAGATGTGAGTGAAGTGATGTGTGGTAGAGTTGTTAGATATTTGTTGGGGGTTTGAATTTAAGTATAAAATATAAATATTACTATATATTATAAGTATATAATATAATATATAGAATTGGATGTAGTATATTATATGTGTGTGTGTGTGTGTGTTGTAAGAAGGAAAAAGAAACGAAACAGAGGAAGAGAACCGCCCCGCTCGCACATCCTAGCTTCCTTCTTTATTTCTTCCTTCATCCTTCTTTTATTTTCATTATGCTTCCTTGCTTCAAGAAAAGGAACCAAGCTGGTGGGTGAGAGCAAGGATTTCTCAGCTTCATTCTTATCCTTTGATTCAAAAACGAGAAAAACGTGTTTGGTGGTTTCAAAACGTCAGTCACAACCTCTACATTTTCTTCTAGATCCAAGCTTTGTTTCTAGAAGAGATAGAAGGGAAAGTTGCTCACCTCCATGCTACGGTACTAGTGAACTAACTTTGGAAGCGACTGCGAGCATAGATCTTACCGGAATTAATTATGGTGTCGTAATCGCGTATTAGAGCTATCGTTAAGGTAAAGGCTCCTTCCAAACTTTTAGTTTGCATTTAGGGACTTATCTGTGGTTGTGTGGAAAAAATATTTGTTAGGGTTGAAGTGTTGATTTGGGGAAAATGAATTAATGCTTTTATGGGTGAAATTTTAGAGTTGGGTTTTGGTGATATTGATGAGTGTTTCGTGGAAAATGAATTTAACTCATTTTTGTGTGGTTTTGAGGAAAATGAATTGATGTGATTTGGTATGAACTGTGGATTGAATTTGAGAATATGTCTAAGTATGTTCTGTGTGGAATTTGAAAATCTTTAGAGTTAAACGAGTATTAAAAATGGGGAATCTTTTAATATCTGCATTTACTTAATGATTGTCGTCCAAATTGTTAGAGTTATACGAGTATTAAAAATGGGGAATCTTTTAATATCTCTGTTTACTTAATGTTTGTAGTGAGAATTGTTAGAGTTAAATGGGTATTAAAAATGGGAATCTTTAATATCTGCATTTACTTAATGATTGTCGTCCGAATTGTTAGAGTTAAATGGATATTAAAAATGCGGGAATCTTTTAATATCTGCATTTACTTAATGATTGTCGTCTGAATTGTTAGAGTTAAATGGGTATTAAAAATGAGGAATCTTTTAATATCTGCATTTAATTAATGATTTTGTCGTTCGAATTGTTTTGGAGTTAAATGGGTATTTAAAAATGGGGAATCTTTTAATATCTACATTTACTTAATGATTTGTCGTCCGAATTGTTAGAGTTAAATGGTATTAAAAATGGGGAATCTTTTAATATCTGCATTTACTTAATGATTGTCGTCCGAATTGTTAGAGTTAAATGGGTATTAAAAATGGGGAATCTTTAATATTTGCATTTATTAATGATTTACGTCCGAATTTGTTAGAGTTAAATGGGTATTAAAAATGGGAAATCTTTTAATATCTGCATTTTACTTAATGATTGTCGTCCAAATTGGTTAGAGTTAATGGGTAATAAAAATGGGGAATCTTTTAAATCTGCATTTACTTAATGATTGTCGTTGAATTGTTAGACGTTTAACGGGTATAAAAATGGAAATCTTTAATATCTGCATTTACTTATAGATTGTCGCTGAATGTTAGAGTTAAATGGTATTAAAAATGGGGAATCTTTTAATATCTGCACTTACTTAATGATTGTCGTCCGAATTGTTAAAGTTAAATGGGTATTAAAAATGGGGAATCTTTTAATATCTGCATTTACTTAACGATTGTTGTGGATAGAGTCAGAGTATGCTCATGCATTTCATAGTACACGGTGACCGGATGGGCCCTGGTGATAGTGCTGACCGGATGGGCCACGAGATGATTCCATGCGATTGTTGGTTCATCTTATCCTTGTGAGGATTGTCGCATCGTGTATGGTCTGTGATAGACTGCACATTTTTGGGTAAATCGTGCGACCCGTGATAGGTAGCACCTCGGTAATTTAGTATTTCGGCCTGTGATAGGCGGTACAATTATGATTTACGGCCCTTCGAGAATGGTTTTGTATTGGAATTCTGAGTCCATGCATTTTTTCATATACGCATTTGCATTAGGGTGCTTGGCACGCGAGTCGTGTTTGATTTTAAGATTATGATTGAGTGTTTGAACTCAAGTTGTCATGGTGATGTGTTATAATTGCCAAGTGTGGATGTTGTGTGAATTGTGTGTAAATGTGTGATTGCAACCATTTCGAAACTCAGATGCGTGTTGATTGTGCTATACTAGCTAGTGTATGTTTTGGAAATTGTGTGTACGTGTGATTGATTGCCAAACTATTTCTAACTCAAGATGTCACGGTGATTGGGCTATAATCGCTACAGTGTGAGTTGGTTGGATTTGTGTATTCTAAGTGTTGATTGATTATCGAAACCCTATTAAAAGCTGAATTTTGCTGTTTTTCTGCTGCTGTCTGATGTGTATTCGAATACAGACTGTTGTATTCGAATACAGACATGCTGTTTTGCTACTGACTTACTGTGTAGTCGAATATAGACTGTTGTATTCGAATACAGACATGTCGTTTTTGCTGCTGAATGCTGGAACAGCCTTGTATTCGAATACATAGATGCTGTATTCGAATACAATAGTGCTGTTTTGTTAAAAACTTCATTTTTCGACCTTGTTTATGCATGTTTGGCATATGGAAACCCTTTTAAGGTGCATCCTAAGTTGAAAGGTTATTTTGTGCATTTAAAAACTTAAATGTTATGTGTTAATTGTTAATTTCGGTTGGTGACCCTTTACAACTATTGTGGAAATCTGGGCTTTGCCCTCATATGAGAACCAGGACCATCATATCGGTCAGTACCCTGTGGATGGGAATGTAGTTGGACACACCTGACTGGAGCTGTGTTAGAAGGATCTTGCGGGGCGCATGAAGATCACTCAGGATGTATAGTTTTTGTAGAATGATCAGATTAGGTTGACGTATAGGGACTAGATGTCTTTCTTTTTGGGTTGTGTTTATTTTAATTTGGAAGATTGTACCTATACCAATATTGTTAGCTTGACATTTTATTTTGATGGGTTCCATGTACCACTTTTTGATGTGATGTGGGGAGTTAAAATTCTTGGCGCAGTGCTTTTGTACTGGTGTAACACCGCGACTTTTAACAACGCGAGTGTATTTCTTTTTTCAAAACAAATTCATATTAACAAAGAAATAAATAAAGAAATACTATTGGATAAATATTTAAGTCGTAGCACAACGACAAATAAGTCAACAGAATTTACAAGCAGCAGAATAGTTTTTGAAATACGAATCCAAAGTCTTTACACTTCAAAAAGTGGTACGTGGAACCCATCAATAATAAAATGTCAAGCAGACAATATTGGTATAGGTACAGACTTCCAAATTAAAATGAACACATCCCAAAAGAAAGACATCTAGTCTCTATACGTCAACCTAATCTGATCATTCTACAAAAACTATACATCCCGAGTGATCTTCACGCGCCCCGCAAGATCCTCCTAACAAAGCTCAAGTCAGGCGTGTCCAACTACATTCCCATCCACAGGGTACTAACCGGTAGGATGGTCCTGGTTCTCATCTGAGGGCAAAGCCCAGATTTCCACAATAGTTGTAAAGGGTCACCAACCGAAATTAACAATTAACATATTACATTTAAGTTTTTGAATGCACAAAATAACCTTTCCACTAAGCATGCACCTTAAAAGGATTTTCCATATGCTAAAAGTTCATATAATGCTTGCCAAATGAAAATGAAGTCAAAATAAGTCTTAAATCAATCAAGTAATAAACAACTGGCCAATCCATTGATGAACCAATTGAGCAATCGATCATCTAACTCAAAATAAGAATTTCCACTAAGCCAATCGATTGGGAAATCGATTTGGATGAAGGGTTTTAGTGAAAACTGAACTCTGGGCTTAAATCAATCGATTGGGAAATCGATTGAATGAATAACTGAGCCCCTGTGTTAAAGCCAATCGATTGGGAAATCGATTTCCTGAGGGTTTTTCGTGAAAACTGTACTCTGGGCTTAATTCAATCGATTGGGAAATCGATTGAATGAATAACTGAGCCCTTGTATTACAGCCAATCGATTTCCAAATCGATTTTGTAAAAATGGCTGAGCTCCTGTAATGGCCAAATCGATTGGCAAATCGATTTTGTCAAAATGGCTGAGCTCCTGTAATGAATCCAATCGATTGCCAAATCGATTTTGAGGAATAGCTTTTAATAGAATCGATTTGGGAATCGATTTCCCTGCATGTTTTTCTTAAAACTACATAAACTAACTCAATCACATTCACACACAACTCCAAAACATAACACTTAGCAATTTCCACACAATCACCACGACAACTTGAGTTTCGAAACAGTTTTACAATCAATTTCACTTACACACAATTTGTTCCAAAACATAGACACTTAGTACAATCATCACAATCACAATGACATCTCAAGTTCAAACACTCAATCATACACTTGAATCAAACATGACTCGTGTGTCAAGCATCCTAATGCAATGCGTATATGGCAAAATGCATGGACTCGGAATTCCAAACCAAAACCCTCCTCGAAGGGTCGTAAATCATAATTGTACCGCCTATCGCAGGCCAAAGTACCAATTACCGAGGTGCCACCTATCACGGGTCTGCACAAATTTACAAAAAAGCGTAAACCATAACGTACTGCCTATACACGGGCCCGTACCGTTTACCGAGGTGCCACCTATCAGGGGTCTGCACGGTTTACAAAAACGTAAATCATAAATGTACCGCCTATCACAAGCCAAAGTACTATTTATCAAGGTGCCACCTATGACGGGTCTGCACGATTTACAAAAAGGATGAAAAATGCATGAGCATATACTGACTCCATGCACGACAATCGTTAAGCAAATGCAAATATTAAAAGATTCCTCATTTTTAATACTCATTTAACTTAAACGATTTTCACAACAAACATTAAGTAAACAAGACATTAAGAGATTCCCCATTCTTAATACTTATTTAACTTAAACGATTTTCACACAAATATTAAGTAAACAA
>PGWS01021020.1:0-12395 GCA_002896235.1 Cicer reticulatum
GTGACGCATTTGATTAAAAGTTTCATGTTTTTTCTGTCTAAATTTTCTAACGAAGAGACGTGTACAAAATCATACCTCATACATTTGACTCTTGTACTTACTGTATAAAATAATAGCATGTGTTGATGATATAGGTAAATAGGTAATATGTTTTTTTCCAAACATGGATACCATTAATATGTTATAATGGATTACAGTCATAGGCCATCTATATATATAATTAAGGATAAAGCACATGTGTTGTAACAACTAATGGATACACTCTACTCATACCATATTCAAAGGTTCCAGCCCTAATGTTTTTTATACTTAGTTTTATTATACATCTCACATTCCAATCACTTTCAACCACAAATGTGGACCAACTTCTAGGGCCTAAAAAAATTATATTTACTAAATATTCCACATGTTTTGGTATTAGAACATGGAAACAATATCCGCTAGTTACAATGACAAAGTGTCATGAATTTCAATATGGTGGTTATATATATAATCCTCATATCAAATTAGAAAGATTTCTGAAATTTCAGTGCAACAAAGCTAAAATTAAAATGCTTTTTGAGTTGAAGATAGTAATTTTGCCCACTTAGTATAGGTGAATGAAGGTGTATTATTTGATACAGTATGAGCTTTATTAAGCAAGCAAGTGGCCATGAAACAATTGCAATTCCAACACAATTCCCCATTGGTCCCATGTTATCTCTCTGTATCAGCAACTTCCTTAGTAGTTCCACCATCAGATTTGGTAGAACAATAGTAATCCCAACAATTCCAAGAAACAGATGGTTTTTGAGAATGCCTTCAAATACATAAAGTTTCTCCATACTTCTTGAGTTGAACTCATTGAAAACTTGGCACAGAACAAAAGCATTAAAAATGAGTGTATTCTTTACCTCTGTACTTACATTGAAGATTGACTTTCATAGAACTGAAGAAACAAGAGAACTGCAATCTGATATAAAAGATTGAGCTAAAAGATTTGTCCCATAATGTTTGTGAAAAGATGGTTCGGTTCGAGCGATCGCTTTTTCTGCATTAACTCTTGTAGGCTTTCTGTTGCAAGTGCCAAAGCACCTAGTGTATCCATAATGAGATTCACCAAAGAAGTTGAACTGTTGTTGAAAGGAACATCTCTGAAGAAACTGCTGCTATAAAGTTTATGACAAGTGCTGCAACATTGATGTTTAGTTGAAACTGAATATAATTTTTGAATGTTGGTTGTAACACATCTTCCCCATCTTAACACAGTGGCAATAGAATGAAGTTGTCGTCCAGATGACGAATGGAACTTTGTTTGGCGACTTCAGTTCCTTGATTCATAAAAGTCATTCAGCTTCTTTGGAGAGCCGGTGCATCGTTTGTGCATCACCTGTGACTGCAACTACATGCTCTTTCTTTCTGAGGCATTGCACCATCAGAAGTTTGTCCAAGGGGACGATCTCGCCATCACTCGGATCTTATCAACTTTCTCCATTCTCTCTTCTTCTGTATAGTTTCTGAATTCCACACCTTCCACAACTTCTCAGCATATTAAAATCTACATATTCCACATTCTGTTGCTATTGCCTTTGCAGTGAATATGTTATCCCCACTTATCATCTAATTTCAAACTCCTGCAGCTTTGCAAGTTCCACAGCTACCTAGTGTTTGATCTACATGGATCCTGTGAGGCCAACAATTCCAAACAATCAATCCCATCTCTCTCTCAGCATCCTTATGTGTTCTTAATTCTCCTTTTTCATACAGTGATCAATATCTTCCGAAATCTCATTGTGAGCAAAGCTGATATACATCTAGACACTAGCAGCCATGCCTGAATTATCTTCTTCCAATTTACTCCTTCTTCATCAATGGACTCATTGCGCCCACTTAATATCAATATAGTATCACACATTGCAAGTATCATCTCTGCAGCTCCTTTCAATGCACATCAATTTTGTTCTCATTCTCCTTCCTTATCGCAAACACCGCTCCGTTCTTCTCCGAGTATAAATGTTTCAACATGAAGGACTTTATGTTTCTGTTTCATTTCATCCTGTCCATACCTAAATCCGATACCGCCCACAAGAGTATAGCTTTCTCTGTTGGGCTACCTGAAATCTCAGGTACAGATCCTGATGAAGCTTATACACACTACCAGTTGTATTGAGGGCTACCCCTTGATGGAATAACCCAAGAACCTTTGGTGCCATTGCATTAGAAAAACTTTCCATCACAAAATTTTCAAGACCAAGACAAAACTTGGTCACCCTCATTTCATTAAGTGTCAAAGTACCATTTTATCAGTACAATATAACAGTTGCTATCCATAGTTTCACAAGCAGAAAGTTTCTCACCATAGCATGTCTCCCATCATTCTTTTCATAGAGTAAGCTAATGTTAGTGTCACAGCCAATGGCAGAACCTCAGGGATAGCCACAACAACAATAGTAACAGCAACTGCCAACAATTCTTACAACAGCATTTAACAGCGTTAATATCAGTTTTTTCCTTGAAACTCCTTATTCCCATTCTCATCTTCTGTGTTACCGGTGAAATAACGAATAAGCAACACTAGAAGAACAAGAAATGCTCTGCAAGTCCAACTTTCCGTCGAAGAGGTTAACTTGTCGAGACGAGCTTTGTAAAGGCGTTCTTTCGTTACTGTCTCGGGTTATTGGAATTCATCATTTGACCCAAGATGTGTTGCCTCCAACAGAAGTTACAAGCATTGAGCATATCCATCCAACAACTTTTCCCCGGACAACAAAAAAGGGCGCTCTTACAGACTCGATTCTACATGATCGCTCTCACCTGTCATGCTAGATTCATCCACTTGCAATGAATGACCAGCTAAAATACTCCATCAGCTGGATTGATCACCAATCTTCAGAGACACAAACATCTCCACAACAACATCAAATATAGATATCTTTTGTGGCCTATCATTTCTCAGAACTCAACTTTATGTTATTGCTTATCTTAGACAATTGTCAAACTGTCTTTCTTGTCTAAAGTTGCTTAATGCACTTTACTACAAACAACCAGAAACACTGCTAAAATTATAACTACCTCCTTCATACCAACCTTCACTTGGTCCATGCTCTTTTTATGCCAAAACCAATGAAAGGCCAGCGCAAAATAGAAGTATGATGATCGTAGTATCATTCAAAGCTTCAAGAACAAAGTGTAGTAACCCTTTTGGCGGATGGCTTTTGGTAACGTGTTCGAACCAAACAACTCCACCCTTATTCGAAATGTCATCTTCACTTCCCAATGATTCCCTTTGTTGGAAATGTTCCAATAACATTTGCAACACCTTCAACTCCTCCAAACTCACTTAAGACTTCAAGTTTTTGTCTTTAACCATATCAGCAAGTTTGGCTTTATCAACATCAGAAACACCAACCAAAGAGTAATGATTGGTTCCATGTTGTGGAATTAAAGGTTCAATTATATCAACAGTGGTCTTTGAACTTGAGACTCAGTGTGAAAGATTTGGTATAGCGATTGGTGATTTTTCTTGATATGACCTCTTTTTGCAAGGGAAGCATAACCCTTCTAAATAAATTGCTGTGTATGCAAAACGCCAACCTTGTTTGCATTGTTGGTGTATTTGGAAGTGACTTTGGTGAAGGTGTTTGTGATGTCAACGATAATTGAGCTACCATCATATTGTAGATTATGATTGCTTGACATGGTGATTTTTAGTGCAAATTAATGAATACAAGTATCTAGTTTGAGGAAAAATACTAGGAAAGAACTTCATTCTAAGAATACAATGATGATCACACGCATATAATTTATTATATATATTGAAGTTTCGTGGCTAGACAGGTACATTAAATAGTTTCCATGTAACTTCCTAGCAAACTATAAAGTCTACCACTGTTTATTTTTATTTATATTTTTTGTTGTTATCCAAGTGGGTCTAAATTTTGTAAAATGTTTTGTTTTTAATAAACACATTCTTGCTGCACAATTTAAATGGTTGTTGAGATTGAAAGAAAGTTAACAGACTTTTGTACTAATCCAAATAAAAAAGGAATATATGAATTTCAAAATAATAAAAACTGCAACGATCTATTGAATAGTTATAAAGACTTATGGGATGCATTTACATGAAGCCGACATAGAGTTGTCTTGAACCATTAACTCTATTTCAATAGTCAACAATACATAATATAGATATAACAAAACAAGGTGATAGTGAAGAGACAAATGCAAGTAGCACCGCGTTGGAAATCAACTAAAGAAAACTGTTAAAGCTACACTTGGCCATTATCTTAATGTTTATAACACCAGAAACTCCAAGAGGTGTTATATTTAATTAGTATAACACCTCTTCAAACAACAATTTATGTTGTAATTTGGATGTGTTCGTTTATATTTAACTATATTTTATTAAAATACTTTCAATTATTTAACAAATAGAGATATATATATTTTAAATATCTAACAAAATCATTGGATTTGTTATACTTTTCCTTCTTAAACCAAGACATTAAAAAATAAAATGCTTTATTAGAATATTTTCTCATAATATATAATTATGCTTTTTGCAAAGCCAAGTAGTGAACCGTGGCACCAGTTTTAATCTAACATTAATTTGAGTTTCCTATTTACAGTTATGAATTTATTTTTTCAAATAGTTCATGGTAAACGGCTAATGGCATGCCGTCCTGGACGGACATGGTTTTGCGTGGAATTTGCGAACATACGACAAGTACAAAGTTACAGCAATCTTGGAAACCTCTATAATTACTTTTTTGTTTTCATAATAGAATTTAAGCAAAATACATGTTCTTTAACTCAGTTTTTTATTATTTATTTAATTTTAAATAATATTCAATTATTTTAAAAAATATATATATTTATTAAATTTATAAATCAAATCCTCAAATTAAATTAAACTAATGCATAAGATATTTTTGCCTAGAATCTATCATTTGTACATAATCATTTTATTCTCAATTATTATATTAATAAATTTAGTTTAACATTTATTTCTCTTTGGCAGTTTAAGTTTTTTAACGCAACCGTTTTTATATGCAAAGTGATAATTAATATGAAACTTATATATATAAATTATGAGAATCACGCATTATTTATATACTTGGATATTTTATAGTTAAAATCTATTGACACAAAAGTTCTCTCTTTAATATTTTAAAAAATATATTTTTTTGGCATTATTTATTTTTATCCCTTAATATCAGACAATTTTTACAATTTTAATTAAGGAAATTGATGAATATTTAAAATAATTTTTATATTATAAATTAAGTAAGGTTGATTGAAATTTTTTTTTTTGTTTTAATTGCAAATTTAGTATGTTATTACTAATTCACGAAATTGGTTTCGTTATTCTAAAATCTAACGGTTTTGATTACTCATTATGATTTTTTAGTTAAAAATAGTAATAATGTAACATAATTTAAATAACGTGACATATGATAACGTTTGCATGAAAATCTATGAAAAATATATATTTCAAATTTAAAAATTATTATTTTTTATAATTTAATTAATGCATTTAAGTGTTTCTATTTATGTCACGTCATTTAAAATATTTCAAATTGTTAATTTTTTAATTTAAAAATATAAGAGAATACGTTCAAATTATCAATCTTTAAAAATAGATTGATGAATTTTATAAATTAATAAATATAGAAGATCAAAATAAAGAAATATGAACTACTATAAATTTTCTTAAAAAATTAAAATAGAATATGGCTAATAACTTTTCGAAAGGAGTATGAACATATGGTCATTTGTTACAACGTCATCACCTACACGACGCAGTCGGAGAGGAGGTAACATCAAAATTTGCGGTATGTTTCACACCAGCCAAAAATAGGAATGACTGAACTCTTTTTGATAAAATTAACTTATAGCGTGTAGCTTTTAACTTATAGTTGTTGAGTTAATTAAATATTTATTAAATTAATATTTAATTAACTTAAAAATATAACTATTTTAATGTAATAATTTTAAATAAATAATTTAAAATTTTATTAATATGAAAATATTTATATTTTTTATTCTATTTTATTAATTTAAAATTATAAATCAATTATTTTGCTTTAAAATATTAATAATTTAAAAATTAACTTATTTTTAAATAATTTAAAAATAATAATAAATAAATTATCTATTAATTAAATATATATTTTTATTGAACTAATTTATATATTAATGTTTTTCAATCTTAAGTTATATATATTATTTATAACAAAACTTATTTAAAATATTTTAAATTATAATAAATAAATTATAAAGAAAATAAATATTTTTTGTTAAAACAATAAAGCTAAAAATTAAAAAAAAATGATCAACTATAAACTAATAAATAAGTTCAATTAAATTATAAAAAATACTATAAATTATAAATTAAAAATATTTGTTATCAAACAATTTTATAGCTTATAAACTATAAATCATTTTTTAAATATTACAAACAAAACCTAAACCTATTACCTCCCGCATGTCCGAGGGACATAATGTATGAGACATTACATTAATTAATTATTAATAATAAAAACATAAAATGACAATAAAGTTTAAGATCAGACTTATGGTCTCTTCTTGTACTAAAATAAATAAATGTAAAAAAAATGAAAAAAAATATATTTCTTACATAATAAATTATTCGTCCAATCGTCTTATAATTTAGTTCAATTAGTAAATTATAAAGAAAGTGATGTCTCGAATCTAAATTAAAAATTCTCTATTTTTCATATTTAAAATATGTATAAAGTCTAATTAATAAGACAAAAACTTTCTGTCTAATACAACAGACCATGTATTATTGGAGGAAGTCTCTCTAATGGGATCTATATATTTTCACATGGCTTGTATATTGAAATGAACTCTTTATAATATGTTGGGGTATTTTTGTCTAAAATAAATAGCTATGCTATTCAGTGCAATTCTTATTTATTAAATTGTTTTTGCATGAATTCAAAAAATTTATTGTTCAAAAGAAAAGAAAAAGAATTGAATAAACAAAATTTATGCATTAATCTTTTATATCTTTAAAATCATTTTATCCTTCATAAAAAATAAAAATCATTTATATTTTGCAAACTACTTGACACACAATCATGAAGCAATGGTCTAGTGATTTGAGTTGGGACACGAAAATATTATATGTATCAAGTTTATGGTTTAATATTTTCTATTAACAGTTTTTTTCTCTCTATAACATATTATATATTATCTCTTTATTACTGAGGACGGCAATGGGTATGGGTTTGGGTATGGTACTATAATACCCCGTTCTTTAACCCACCATTTAAAAAAATATGTGTTTGTACCCTCTTAGGTAATACTTTAATACTTGTACTCTTGGTACTTAAATATTCGTACCCATACTCATTACCCACGCTTTAACTAAAAATTAATAAATAAATATATTGTTGTGATTAAATTTAAAAATTATTCAATATCTTAATCTAATTATAAAATATATATAAACTAAAATATTTTATAGCTCAAAATATTTCAAATGAACACTCGTTACTCAATACATATTTAATATCGATAATATATTTTATGAAGTTGCAGTCATACGACAATAATTATCTGAGATATATTGATATAAGTTGCAAGTATACCATTATAATTCGCGATTATTAGATATAACTATTAGTTATTAAAATCACATTATTTACCTATTTATCATATCAGATTATTAAAAAATTGCAACGTTTATGTTTTAATTAAATATTTGTAGTGGTCTAAATGATATTAATAGATGTTAAAAATAAAGAAATAATTAATTATTAAACACTAATAAATAAATAATAAATAATTTATATAAGTGCGGGTGCAGGTGGCAAGAAGCGGGATGGGTACTAGTACCCGTACCTATACCCACTTAATTTTGCGGGTAATTACCCGTCTCTATGCTCTACCTATATGCGAATTTTTATCCTACCCATTATGGTTTTTTGTGGTACCCACTGGGTCTGGGTCTAATTGCAATCCGTAAATTCTTACTTTCTTTTTTCTCCTTAACATATATATTACCCCTTTATCTTCAACGACTAACCAATTTAAAAAAACAAAACAAACAATATTCCAAAATTTATGTTCCTTTCAATTTTTAATGTAATTAATTACTTTTTATCAGTTATATCCTCTAAATAATATTAAATTTACTATTTTCTATTTGCATTAATGAAATTATGAACAAACAATAATTGATATAGATCATTTAGTAAAAGTACTAGTGTTTTTTTCTTTAGTTTATATAAATAATCAATTCATCTCTCAATGTGGAAAGAGAAAGTAATTACTACATTTTTTCTAATAAAAATATAAAAATAAATTGATCAGAAACTTGTTAGTTTAATCTTTATTTAAAAACAAACAAAAAAAAAATAGAAAATGAATGTCCTATTATCTTATAAAAATATTATAATAATAACAATATATAACATTTATTCTATCATATATTTGATGTCTAGATAAATAATATTATTTAAAATTTATCGTGTTTTTTGCACACATTCTTTCGTAATATAATATATATATATTTAAATGATAATTAATCTTATAAAACATTATATATTTTATATTACAAAAATTGATTAATACTAAAGTAAGCAATTTCAAAAATTTAAAAATCACAATAACTTAAATAATCTATTTATATGTTAGATAATACTAATGAGATGTTTCAAATAATTTCTTTTCTTGAATCAATAAAAAATTAAGTTAAAATCCCCTATTCAAACCTATTATTTTATTCTGCTTCTCTTTCCACTAAAATCTTTCTTCTTCTGTTAGTTGAACCAAATGAACCTAAGTAGACTTACATATACACATCATCTTAAAAATTTAATTTTTTTTACAAAATACAACAAGTCTCTCAAAATGAAGACCCAAATTTTATATTTTTAAATGACTCTGCATCATTATTAATTTTAATAATAATTTTTTATTTTGAGTTGTAAATGAAATAGTAAAGAAACTGCAATTATTATGAGATTAAGTTTAAATCTGATATATAATATTCAACTCAGCAATATCAATATTTATTTGTTGAACTATACGTTACAGATAATTTTAATAGTAAATTTTTAAATCAATATAGATTTTATTATATTTTTTTATAAAAAAATATGCATCGTGGAGTCCTCCTTTAAGAATAAAGAGAATGCTAATGTAGGACTTCATCTAATAAAACACCATAATCTCTAACCACTAATAGGGTGATTATTAGCAGTGTACTGTGATAGGGAAAAAACTCTTACAGAGAGATACTAACGTTTCTTCTCATTCATTTCCAAAGACAAAATCCAAAGTCAATGGGCCGTTTAAAGTTTTCAACTACGAAAAATGACGGTAATAACGGACGAAAACATGTCCTGTGTATTACGCAAAAAAAATTCACGGCAATTCCAAGGGACAAGTTACATGAGAAATGAACACCGCACAAGTGACTAAAGTATCTGCCAATCTTAATGACAAGATAAACAAAACTTCACACATGAAAACAAGCTAACCATTGATTTCAATTATAAGAAAAGTTGATTTTTTTATAAGATTTTGTTTATATACAAACTGTGACTTTTAAAATATATTTTATTATTAAGAACGATTCATTTTTTATCCTCATTTTGATATTTATCTTATAAATATTAAATAATATATTAAATGTTTCATAAAAATATTCTAAAAAATGATAATGAAATAATAATAATAATAATATATAAATAAACTTTTTTCTTCTTCTGTCACACAATGAATAATTCATTTGATTATTTTATATAGTAAAATTATATATATTAATAAATAAAATAATATATTTATTAAATTATTTTTTATAGACTATTGATATAGTTCAATTTACTATTAATGTATAATAGAGATATCGTAAATTAGAAGCAGATATAAATATTATTTAAATATAATATTATTAAATTATAATTACTTTATACTAATATTAAAATAATTATTCATTTTAAGATAATTTAGCGCTGTTTTACAGCTGACATATTTTTTTCCGCAGTTTAATTTTATCTACAAAACCTATTTTAATTTGGAACAATTTGTCTCTTTACTCGCAAAGTGAATAAAAAGAAAGACCCAGTTCACTCTAAGGGTTGTCAATTGTAGGTTAAAAAATTATTTTTATTTTATGTTTTTAAAAAATAATTTTTATGATAGCTTATTCAAAATAAGATATACTATTTGAATTTCATTTATTCATATAAAAAAATGACATTTAATATTTATATTTTTCATTTTAATTTTTTTTACATAAAAATCATATTTAAAAAAAATATCTATCAAAATATATTTTTTTGAGAAACTATTTTAAAATTAACCTTCTTCATTTTAAATGTTTTTCAAAAATTTTATTTGTAAATTAGTCAAAAAAAATATAAATTAACTTTAATTATTTTTTTATGATAAACTACTTAAATTTAATATTTTTATTTTTAAAATCGTCTTTAAAAAAATTATAATAATTTAACAAATAAATAAATAGTTAAAAATAAAAAGACAAAATACTTCAAAATCTTTATAAAAAACTACAACAAACGTACTTTAAAATTTAAAAGGAGATATTGGTCATTTTATATGTTCCTCTTTTTCCTACTCTCCTTAAATAATGCTAGATGTGTGTCACTATGAACATCAGAAGATAAGATGGGGCTTATGGGTAGTCATTGTTTGACTAAACGAAACTACCTAGTAACTTCGTCCTTAAATGTTATGATTTTTTCACAATGATTAGCAGTATATAACGACTTTCAGAAAAGAAAATAAAAAGCAAACAACCTCACGAAAAGACATTTGGAATATCAAACCGAAATAAAACTTGGAACGGTGACCAGCAATATAAATGGCATCGTTGTCGTCGGTGTAACTTCTCAGCAACTTAGAATGTTGACGGCCGAAGCAATCTAAAAGAAAAAGAAAATTGATACACCCTCATTTTAGTGCTCTAAATGTCATGTATTGTCAAATTAATCTTTAAATTAATTAAAATTGTTATAAAAAATCATTTTGGAGTGTTTTAACTTACTAGCGAAAATAACGTTTGGAGAGTTTTATAATGTAATAGTTTTAATTAATTCACGAATGAAAACGAGTGTTTAGTCAAAAGAAAATAACAATCTTTCAAAGATGACACATTCTTTGTTTTCTAATAATTATTATGAGATAAATCATGCGACATTCTAGTAGATCCCTCACCACCTCTTAAAACAAAAACATTTAACATCAACAATCGTCGACGGAGATATCCATAATACGCTGTATAATTTTAAAAATTTGATTAAAAAAACCACTCAATTATTAAATAAACACATTAATGTAAAGTTTCGATGATATTTTTCAACTTTTTTTTCTGGTTGATCATTTCTGAGCAACACTCCCATATTTTGTCCCTTTGATATTTTAGAGCATTTTATTGTACTATAGTTTTCATCGATATTTTAAGAGTGATTTTATACCGTAGTTCATTTGATTTTTAGAGTGGGTTTTATGTTTTAGTCTTGTCAATTTTTTAGTGGTCATAATACCACTATCGTTTTCTAGCGATTTTATGTCGTAGTCTCGTTGATATTTGTGTGGTCCTAATACTACTATGAGCGCTTTTGGTGTCGTAGTCTTTTAGAGCAGTTTTTTTGCGTCGTAGTCATTTCGATTTATGAGTGGTCATAGACCATATTACGAATGTCTCCAACCGCTATATTGAGAGTGACTTTAATCACTGTACTGATAGTGTAATTATAGAATGGTTATCTACGGTGTAGTAAAACTCTGATACAATTTGTCTAAATTGTTTTATCTTATGAATTTTGTGATTGATGGTCTGTCTTGAATTTCGATATAGTTTGACTAAACTGATTTATCCTGGAGACTTCATATATGTCATGCACAATTTGGGAAACGCCACAAAACGTCTTAAGGAAAGCGACTTAGTCCGCAACCCAATCTAGTAATATATCTGATGAAATAAATATTTTTTAAAACAATTTTTCGAAACTCAAAAATAATAATAAATAATAGCCATAACTAACAAGAAAATAAACATTTATGAGAATGTCATAATAGACACGAGATTACGCAATACAAGATTAACAATATATTCATTAGAGAAAAATCACAATAACCATATTGCGGGAAAAAGGAAAAAGTTATTCTAAGTTGTTAGAGAAAGTGCAAAAGACCTATCTAAACATTAAACATAAATAAGGAGGACAAAGATAATCCAATAACTTAGAACAAAAGAACCGAGAAAAACTATTGACAATTTTTTTTTATTTCTTGTAAAAAGAATTATTATCAACATAAATTCTCACACAGATATGAGGTCTCAAATTCAACCATAAAATAAAACATTAAACCTAATAAATGACTATCAACCTTTGCTTAATTTAATACATAGATTT
>PGWS01021021.1:0-23555 GCA_002896235.1 Cicer reticulatum
AATTATAAATATTTAACAAATAAATAAATAGTTAAAATAAAAAGACAAAATACTTCAAAAATCTTTATAAAAAACTACAACAAACGTACTTTAAATTTAAAAGGAGATATTGGTCATTTTATATGTTCCTCTTTTTCCTACTCTCCTTAAATACATGCTAGATGTGTGTCACTATGAACATCAGAAGATTAAGATGGGGCTTATGGGTAGTCATTGTTGACTAAACGAAACTACCTAGTAACTTCGTCCCTTAAATGTTAATGATTTTTTCACATGATTAGCAGTATATAACGACTTTCAGAAAAGAAAATAAAAAGCAAACAACCTCACGAAAAGACATTTGGAAATATCAAACCGAAATAAAACTTGGAACGTGACCAGCAATATAAATGCATCGTTGTCGTCGGTGTAACTTCTCAGCAACTTAGAATGTTGACGGCCGAAGCAATCCTAAAAGAAAAAGAAAATATATACACCCTCATTTTAGTGCTCTAAAATGTCATGTATTGTCAAATTAATCTTTAAATTAATTAAAATTGTTATAAAAAAATCATTTTGGAGTGTTTAACTTACTAGCGAAAATAACGTTTGGAGAGTTTATAATGTAATAGTTTTAATTAATTCACGAATGAAAACGAGTGTTTAGTCAAAAGAAAATACAATCCCTTTCAAAGATGACACATTCTTTGTTTTCTAATAATTATTATGAGATAAATCATGCGAATTCTAGTATCCCTCACCACCTCTTAAAAACAAAAAAATTAACATCAACAATAGTCGCACGGAGATATCCATAATACGCTGTATATTTTAAAAATTTGATTAAAAAAACCACTCAATTATAAAAATAAACACATTAATTAAAGTTCGATGTATTTTTCAACTTTTTTTTTCTGTTGGATCCATTTCTGAGCAACTACTCCCATATTTTGTCCCTTTGATATTTTAGAGCATTTTTGTACTATAGTTTCATCGATATTTTAGAGTGATTTTATACCGTAGTTCATTTGATTTTTAGAGTGGGTTTTATGTTTTAGTCTTGTCAATTTTTTAGTGGTCATAATACCACTATCGTTTTCTAGCGATTTTATGTCGTAGTCTCGTTGATATTTGTGTGGTCCTAATACTACTATGAGCGCTTTTGGTGTCGTAGTCTTTTAGAGCAGTTTTTTTGCGTCGTAGTCATTTCGATTTATGAGTGGTCATAGACCATATTACGAATGTCTCCAACCGCTATATTGAGAGTGACTTTAATCACTGTACTGATAGTGTAATTATAGAATGGTTATCTACGGTGTAGTAAAACTCTGATACAATTTGTCTAAATTGTTTTATCTTATGAATTTTGTGATTGATGGTCTGTCTTGAATTTCGATATAGTTTGACTAAACTGATTTATCCTGGAGACTTCATATATGTCATGCACAATTTGGGAAACGCCACAAAACGTCTTAAGGAAAGCGACTTAGTCCGCAACCCAATCTAGTAATATATCTGATGAAATAAATATTTTTTAAAACAATTTTTCGAAACTCAAAAATAATAATAAATAATAGCCATAACTAACAAGAAAATAAACATTTATGAGAATGTCATAATAGACACGAGATTACGCAATACAAGATTAACAATATATTCATTAGAGAAAAATCACAATAACCATATTGCGGGAAAAAGGAAAAAGTTATTCTAAGTTGTTAGAGAAAGTGCAAAAGACCTATCTAAACATTAAACATAAATAAGGAGGACAAAGATAATCCAATAACTTAGAACAAAAGAACCGAGAAAAACTATTGACAATTTTTTTTTATTTCTTGTAAAAAGAATTATTATCAACATAAATTCTCACACAGATATGAGGTCTCAAATTCAACCATAAAATAAAACATTAAACCTAATAAATGACTATCAACCTTTGCTTAATTTAATACATAGATTTAATTTATAATGTCAATTGATTTCATTGGGTGAAAAAAGATTTGATTGCTATTGTAAGAAAATGACTTTTATCAAATTCACCGTTCTCCCTTTGAGTATGAAAAGAAAACCTATTTTAATTCATCTATTTCTTTCAATATGTCCTTTGAATTGCGGTGAACTCAGAAAAACAGGACAAAGGAACATAGTAGAAAAACAAACTTTCGAATTTAGACTAGATTGCTAATGAATCACCACCACCATAAACATAATCTTCAATATGATTACTACTTGCTATTGCTTGGATTAGGTCATACTATTTTGAGATCGTTTAAAATTACTACGTTGATCATTTTATAGAAAACAACCATACATCACATAAATGTATATTCTAAATTTTCAATTACTCTTTAGTGTGTGTGTGAATCTTTCGATTCAATACAATTTTCGTTTATAATTCATAAAATTAGCCTCTCAATCTAATATCCAAGTTTCTTCATAAAGAAGAGAACTACGAGCAACAATTAGAGAGACAAATTAAAACAATTATTCGGCTCCAGGTAATCTCAAAAAGTTACTAAATTTAAGAAGGAATCAAATCACAAACCTAATGCTCCATATAATATAAAAAATTTGAGAAATTAACATTTGAAACGACTCTATTTGAAATATTAAGTAAAAAAAATGCTAATAAGTGTCCACATGTTAAGAAATCAAGCATATAAAAAGGGTTTTAAAACTTCTATATTTAATTTCTTAAAAGTTGATCTTTTTAAGACAAAAATTTTATTTTTTTATCCAATAATATTAACATGTGTCTTAGGACATTTTAACAAAACCCATAAAAAAACAGATTTTTAGCATAGTCACTTTTGAAATATACTTCCAGAAAAAACACAACTTTTATGCTATTAAAAGTATATTTCTGGACAAAAATATACTTTCAGACACTTGCATGGTTTTTTTAGAAACGTGGGATAGAAAAAAAACTCACAAAAACAAACTATTTTAAGGAAAATGATCAACAACATAGTCTTCAATCATAACCAGATGTTGATTTGGAGTGTGTGTGTGTGTAATTGATCCAAAGTATAAAATTTTGCTCTGGCCTGCAACTCTTTAATTAAGGGGCCAAGACTTGCAAACTAGATCTGGCCCATGAAGTATTGGGTAACAGAAACTAGATCTGTACCCCCACTTGTATCTCCGGGCCCCCATCATTAAGGAAAATATCAGATTGTCCCTAATATTATTAGTAAAAACTTCTAATTTTTTTTTCCATCTATTTTATTCGAAAGTTTGAATTGTCCAAATCACATTTGCAAACATTCTAACATTTGAAACTTACGAAATCCAAAAGTAAGATAAACTTTGAAACTTTGAAATTTTTGAAATATTAACCTTCCAAATTTCGAAAGTTTTCATGAACATGAAACTTTCGAATTTCATTTTTTCCCAAAATTTTGAAACTTTCGAATTTCATTTTTCCTCAAAATTTTGAAACTTTCGAAAGTTTTCATGAACATGAAACTTTCTAAATGTAGAAACATTCAAAACTTTCTAAAAATCTGAAAGTTTCGAAATATAAAATTCAGAAACATAAAGTTTTTCAGTTTTCGAAAAACTTTGTATTCATGAGAAGTTCCTAAATGTATTTTTTATTAGTTAATAATTAATAATAATAATTTATAGTATAATAGTAAATATATTTGTAGTAATAAATTAATAGTATTAAATTTGATTACTAATTTCGGAGTTTCAAATCATTATAATTTTTGAAAGTTTCAATGATTAGAAAATAGTATCTTGAAACTTTCAGATATTCTTAAAATGAAATTGAAATTTCGAAAGTTTGAAATTTTTTGAAACTTTTCGAAAACTGACTTACTTTGAATGTTATTGAAATTTTGAAAGATATGTGTTTTTTTCGGAAGTTTCACATTCATCCAAACTTTCGAATTTTCTGAAAATTTCATTTCGGAATTCAAATTCAACGAAAAGTTCCGAATGATGATGTGTTTCAGAAGTTTCAAATTCTTCCAAACTTTGAAACTTTCTGGAAATGTTACTTCGGAACTTTAATATTCATCGAAAGTTTCCAAATTGATAATTATTTCTGTAATTATATTTCGAAAGTTTCTAATTTAACAAAAGTTCCGAATAGATCATAAAACTCACTTTTAATTATTTCGAAAGTTTGAAACTTTCGAATATTAAGAAATTATTTGGAAGTTTCGAAAGTGAGGGTGAGAAAAGAAAGTGATAAAATAAAAAAGGGTAAAATGGTCATTCAAAAAAATGGCGGGGTGAGAGGTAAAAATGAGGGGGTGCACGGTACAATTCTCATATTATATATCACGTGTAACCGTGATGAGCCATCACTAAGTATAAATATATATTATCGTTTTTTATTTTGCACCCCATCTATATTTGCTACTCTTGAACCCATATAAATATATATTTGTCTTTTGAATTATCTTCCAAAAATTTAAATTTTTTTACCTCTCATTTTTTCACTCCCTCTTTCGAACATTTTAAAAAAATCAACATAACTTTTAAATTTTCAAAACCACAAAATTTCTAGAATTTCGAAACTTTCGACCATATTGAAAATTTTTGAAATAGAAATTTTTTAGATTTTTTAAAATTTCGAATAGAAAATTTTCAATGTTTCAAACTTCAAATAATTCAAAACTTTCGAAAATTTAAAAACTTTCAAAAAAAAATCTCCAAAATTTCGAAGGCTTTGAAATTTTTTTGGTAATTTTCCCATTTTTTTTAAAAAATTTGATATAGTAATATGTTTAACTTAATTTTGCATTGCTTAGAATCAGAGGTAGGGCAGGAAACTTTCCTCACAACATCATATCGATGAATGAGTGAAAGCAAACTGCCCGTGCCTCTGATTCTAAGCAACTGCAAAATTAAGTTAACCATAATTTATAATATCAATAATTTTTATAAAAATGGAAATTACAAAAATTCAAACTTTCGAAAATTACAGATTTTTTTTATTTCAAGTTTTAAATTTTTTAGTTTTATGTATTTTGAATACATTGAAATTTTCTATCGAAGTTTTAAAAGTTCTATTCAAAAAATTTCATTTGGTGAAAGTTTCGAATATTCTAGAAAAATTCCCATCTTTTGAAGTTCACAAAATCTGAAATTTTATATTTTGAGAGTTTGAGATGTTTAAATTTGAAATTTTGTGTTTCAAAAGTTTTAAATATTCGAGCCCAATTTAGTTTTCGATTTTAAAGATTTAGAAAAATTTCAAAGTTAGGGTGATTTGAAAACAATGAGGCTTTGTTGGAATACCAAAGTTGCATTAAAAATGGTGATGTGGTTTGGTGGAAGTGACGAAAGGAAGAAGTGAACGCAATCAAGGGTTATCAAATTTGATTTTATTTTTTGACTGAGGAGAGGATTCATTTTTTTTTGGATAGAAATTATAATTGTGTTGATTGTTGAAAATAAATTAATATCTTACTCAAGAAGTATTATTAGGTGAGTCATAATGCTTCTTTCGTCAAAATATTGTACAATCAATGATTTTAAATGAAAACCCACCAAAAATAAAAATAATTGAATTTAAATTTCGGATTCGAATCGAGATTCATAGTTGTGTGAGTTGATTATGGTGAAAATTTATCGTCTCTTATAAGATAAAAAAAACTTATACTGTAGGTATTAAAAAAAAATGTTAGAACTAAAATTTAAAGTATTGTATATTTGTAAGGACCAAAAATATAATTAAGCTAAAAATATGAATGCAAATAAAAGAAATGTCATTCAATGAAATTATTTACCATATTTCAAGAAGTGTATATAATTTGATGTCGGAATGGCTGACTATGTCATCACCCTTTATTTTCCCTTTGTAATTGATAGACTAATTCTCACATTTTATTTCTTTATTTTATTTTTTTGAAGTCATGATGACAGGCCATCACCTTATATTTTCCTCTTTAAAGCCGGAATAACTAAAACACACATTAATTTTTATTCAAAGTTGAGATGACTTATCTTTGCACTCTATTTTTTTCTTTGAAATTAAGATTACTAACTTGCACCTTTAATTTTTCTTTGAATTTGAGATGTCTGGCCCGCACCATATTTTGTTGTAGCCCAATAACTCATTTGTCGCTTTGTTTTTTTCTTGAAGTCAAAATGATTGATTGACATTTTTAAAGTCGAAATGACTTAATCCATACCCTTAATTTATGTTGATGTTGAATGACCAGCGTACACTTTTCGACGTCCTCTAAAACATACTAGCTCAGAGGGTTTAATTTAAATTTTATATTAAGTATTTGATATATATAATATATATATATATAATATATATATATATATATATATATATATATATATATTTTGGAGATTAATTGCTAAATTACAACCATATATTTTTATTTAATTGATTGTTTGTATAAATGATTAGGTGTGAAGGTTCGCTCTCATTAACAGAACTTCAAATAAACCAACCAAAAAATAAAATGCATTTAAATCTTATTTTTTAACGTGAAAGTCGAAACGATATTTTTATGCAATTTTAATTATGAGTTTTATGATGATGCACATATATATATCTATTGAGCTTGAATCCCTTTGTCATTTTTGCTTCCCTTTCCATCTTCTGCCTTAATTCCAACCCCTCTAAACAATGCTTCTTCTTACTACTATTGGATTTCTCATTTGAAATCAATTTTTCTACCTTTGTGGTAGCATGTCTATTCATCATTCAATTGCTCTCTATATCCTTTGTCTCTCTTTTTCTTACAATTTTCTCTATATCACTATTCATCTCTTTTATTTTAAGTATTGCAAGGTTTCGAAACTCACATTCACTACTTTATTCAAAACCTTACAAATAAAGATGGAGATGAAGAAAGATTAAAAGAAAAAAGAGGTTAGAGAGAGATAGGACGGTAAGGGAATATGAGAGAGGATGTGAAGAATGATTTGAGATGTTGCCACAAAATAATTGTATCTCAAGTGAGAACCGAAGTTGTTGTTTCAAAGAATTTGTCAGAGGAGGTGGGTTGAGTCGGGAGGTGTGCAGGAAGGGGAAAATGATTAGGTGTGAACAGTGTACTTCATTATCATGAACTTCAAATAAATGCAACCCAAAAACAAAAATGCATTTAAACCTTATTTTTAACGTGAATGTCGAATGAGTTTTTAATGCAATTTTAATAATGAGATTTTTTGTTTACAATGCACGAAATAATATCTATTGAGCTTGGATTCCTTGTCATTTCTCTCTTCCCTTTCCATCTACTACCTCAACCCAACCTGTCTAACAAACGCTTCTCATTAGTATTATTGGATTCTCATTTGAAATTCAATTTTTTCTACCTTTGTGGCAGTATGTCAAAGTCGTCATTCAACGTCTCTCTTATATCTTTTATTTTTCCCTCTCTCTTTATATCTTTTATTTTTCCCTCTCTCTTTGCCATTTTCTCTATATCACTATTCATCTCTTTTCTTTAAGTATTGTATGGTTTTTAAAAACTCACATTCCATTACTTTTGCAAAATCTAACAAACATAAAGAAGGGAATGAAAAGAGATAGAGGAAAAAACAGGGTTGAGAGAGAGATATGAAGGTAGAGAATAAGGTAAAGAATGATTTGAGAGATGTCGCCACAAAATGATTGAATCTCAAGGAATTGAGAAGCATTTGTCATAGGAGGTGATTGAGTCGCGAGGTGTGAAGGGAGGGGGAAAATGATTGGGTGTGAAGGAAGGGGGAAAATGATTGGGTGTGAAGGGTGTATCTCATCTCTTATCATGAACAATCAAATAAATTCAACCAAAAAACAAAAATGCATTTAAATCTAATTTTTAACGTGTGAAGTCGATTGACGTTTTTAATGCAATTTTAATTATGAGTTTTTTTGTTTATAATGAAAGAGATAATATCTATTGAGCTAGGATCCCTTGATCATTTCTCACTTCCCTTTCCATCTCACTACCTCAACTCAACCCCTTTAACTGATACTTATCATTGGGACTATTGGAGCATGTCAAAGTCATCATTCAATGTCTCTCTTGTATCCCTTGTCTTCCCCCTCCTCTAGCACTTTGCCTATATCACTCTTAATCTCGTTTTTTTAAAGTTTTGTAAGGTATTGAAAACTCACATTCCACTACTTCTGCAAAACCTTACATAAATAAGGGGATGAAGAGATAAATGAAAAATGGCAGAGAGATAGGATGGTAACGGAATATGGGAGAGATGTTGAAGAATGATTATAAAGATGTCACCACAAAATGATTGAATCTCAAGTGAGAACCAAAAGTAATTGTTTAATAAGCATTTGTAAGAGGAGGTGGGTTGAGTCGGAAGGTGTGAAGAGAGGGACAAAATGATTGGGTCTGATGGGTGTATCTCATTATCATGAACTCAAATAAATCCAACCAAAAACAAAAATGCATTTAAACCTTATTTTTAACGTGAGAGCCGAATGATTTTTTTAATGCAATTTTAATTATGAGTTTTTTAGTTTATAATGCACGGGATAATATCTATTGGGCTTAGATCCTTTGTCATTTATCTCTTCCCTTTCCATCTCCTGCCTCAACCCTACCCCTCTTACACATGCTTCTCAATGCTACTATTGGATTCTAATTTGAAATTCAATTTTTTTCTACCTTTGTGGCACCATGTCAAAGTCATCATTCAATGTCTCTATTATATCTGTTGTCTTCCCCGCTCTCTTTTGTCATTTTCTCTATATCAGTTTTCATCTATTTTCTTTGAAGTATTGTAAGATTTTGAAAACTCACATTTCACTACTTTTTGCAAAAGCATATAAACAAAAAGGAAGAGGATGAAGACAATCTTACAAACAAAAAACGAAGGGGTCGCCACAAAAACGAAGAGCTGAGAGATAGGACGGTCAGAGAATATAAGAGAGATGTTGAATCATGATTTTATGATGTCGCCACAAAATGATTGAATCTCAAGTGAGAAACCAAGTAGTTGTTTGAGAAGAATTTGTTTAAATGAGGTGGGTTGAGCGGGGAGGTGTGAAGGGATGGAAAAATGATTGGGTGTGAAGGGTGTATCTCAGCATCATAAACTTTAAATAAATCCAAAAAAAAAAAATTGCATTTAAACTTATTTTTAACGTTAAAAGCAAATGACGTTTTTAATGCAATTTTAATAATGATATTTTTTGTTTATAATGCACAAGATATTATCTTTTGAGTTGGATCCCTTCTCCTGCCTCAATCTAACCCTCTAA
Organism: Cicer reticulatum; assembly: GCA_002896235.1. Lineage (NCBI taxonomy): Eukaryota > Viridiplantae > Streptophyta > Magnoliopsida > Fabales > Fabaceae > Cicer > Cicer reticulatum. The sequence continues at coordinate 9,173 of PGWS01021021.1, forward strand.
CAAATGCTTCTCATTGTTGTTATTGGATTCTCATTTGAAATTCAATTTTTCTACCTTTGTGGCAGCATGTCAAAGTCATCATTCAATGTCTCTCTTATATCATTTGTCTTCCCCTTTCTCTTTTCCATTTTCTCTAGTTGTTTGATTCCTTTGTCAGAGGAGGTGGGTTGAATCGGGAGGTGTGAAGGAAGGGGAAACATGAGTAGGTGTGAAGGGTGTATCTCATTATCATGAACTTCAAACAAATCCATCAAAAAACAAAAATGCATTTAAACCTTATTTTTAACGTGAAAGTCGAATGATGTTTTTAATGCAATTTTAATTATACGTCTGTTTGTTTATAATGCACGAGATATTATCTATTAAGCTTGGATCCCTTGTCATTTATCTCTTCCCTTTCCATCTCCTACCTTAACCCAACCTCACTAACAAAAGCTTCTCATTGCTATTATTGGATTCTCAATTGAATTTAAATTTTTTCTACCTTTGTGACAGTATGTCAAAGTCATCATTCAATTTCACTCATATATCCTTTTTATTCCCTTCTTTCTTTGCCTTTTTCTCTATATAACTATTTATCTCTATTTTTAAGTATTGTAAGGTTTTGAAAACTCACATTCCCCTACTTTTGAAAAACCTTACAAACATAAAGAAGGGGTTGAAGACAGATAAAGGGAAAAAGGGCTAAGAGAGAGATAGGACGGTAAGGGAATATGAGAGAGATGTTTAAGAATGATTTTGAGATGTTGCCACAAAATAATTGTATCTCAAGTGAGAACCGAAGTAGTTGTTTCAAAAGAATTTGTCAGAGGAGGTGGGTTGAGTCGGGAGGTTGTGCAGGAAAGGAAAAAATGATTAGGTGTGAACGGTGTACCTCATTATCATGAACTTCAAATAAATCCAACCCAAAACAAAAATGCATTTTAAAACCTTATTTTTAACGTGAAAGTCGAATGGTGCTTTTAAGTGCATTTTAAAAATGTGTTTTTTTGTTTACAATGCACGAGATAATATCTATTGAGCTTGGATCCCTTGTCATTTCTCTCTCCCCTTTCTGTCTACAACCTCAACCCAACCACTCTAACAAACGCTTCTCATCAGTATTATTGGATTCTCATTTGAAATTCAATTTTGTCGACCTTTGTGGCAGCATGTCAAAGTCATCATTCAATGTTTCTCTGATATTCTTTTGTCTTCCCCTTTTTATTTGTCTTTTTCTCTATATCATTCTTCATCTATTTCTTTAGGTATCGTAAGGTTTTGAAAACTCACATTCCACTGCTTTGCAAAACCTTACAAACATAAGAAGGGGATGAAGAGAGAATAAGGGAAAAATAGCTTAGAGAGATAGGACGATAAGGGAATATGGGAGAGATGTTGAAGAATGATTTTGAGATATCGCCACTAAATGATTGAATATCAAGTGACAACCGAAGTAGTTGTTTGAGAAGCATTTGTTAGTGGAGGTGGGTTGATCTAAAAGGTGTGAAGGGGGAAATGATTGAGAGTGAAAGGTGTATCTCATTATCATGAACTTCAAATAAATCCAATCAAAAAACAAAAATGCATTTAAACCTTATTTTTAACGTGAGAGCCAAATGATGTTTTTAATGCAATTTTAATTATGAGTTTTTTAGTTTATAATGCACGTGATAATATCTATTAAGCTTGGATCCCTTGTCATTTCTCTCTTCCCTTTCCATCTCCTGCCTCAACCCAACCCTTCTTACACATGTTTCTCAATGCTACTATTAGATTCTCATTTGAAATTCAATTGTTTCAACCTTTATGGCACCATGTCAAAGTCATCATTCAATGTCTCTGTTACATCTTTTGTCTTCCCCTCTCTCTTTGTTATTTTCTCTATATCACTTTTCATCTATTTTATTTTAAGTATTGTAAGATTTGAAAAACTCACATTCCACTACTTTTTGCAAAACTTTTATAAACAAAAAGGAAGGGGATGAAGACAACCTTACAAACAAAAACGAAGGGAATGAAGAGAGATAAAGGGAAAAAGGGCTGAGAGAGATAGGACGGCCAGAGAATATAAGACAGATGTTGAATCATGATTTTGAGATGTCGCCACAAAATGATTGAATCTCAAGTGAGAAACGAAGTAGTTGTTTGAGACGCATTTGTCAGAGGAGGTGGGTTGAGCAGGGAGGTGTGAAGGGAGGGGAAAAATGATTAGGTGTGAAGGGTATATCTCATTATCATGAACTTCAAATAAATCCAAAATAAAAAAACCATTTAAACTTTATTTTTAACGTGAAAGGCAAATGACGTTTTTAATGCAATTCTAATTATGAGATTTTTTATTTATAATGTACGAGATATTATCTTTTGAGCTTGGATCCCTTGTCTTTTCTCTCTTCCCCTTCCTTCTCCTGCCTCAACCATACCCCTCTAACAAATGCTTCTCATTGCTGCTATTAGATTCTCATTTGAATTTCAATTTTTTCTACCTTTCTGGCAGCATGTCAAAGTCATCATTCAATTTATCTCTTATATCCTTTGTCTTCCCCTTTCTCTTTGCCATTTTCTCTATATCACTATTCGTCTCTTTTCTTTAAGTATTGTAAGGTTTTGACAACTCACATTCCATTACTTTTGCAAAACCTTACAAACATAATGAAGGGGATGAGAACAGATAAAAGGAAAATAGGTTGAGAGAGATATGGACGGTAAGGGAATATGGGAGAAATGCTAAAGAATGATTTTAAGATGTCGCCGCAAAATAATTGAATCTCAAGTGAGAACTGAAGTAGTTGTTTGATTCATTTGTCAGATGAGGTGGGTTAAGTCGGAAGGTGTGAAGGAAGGGGGGAAAATGATTGGGTGTGAATGGAGGGGGAATCTCATTATCATGAACTTCAAACAAATACATCAAAAAACAAAAATGCATTTAAACCTTATTTTTAACGTGAAAGTCAAATGACGTTTTTAATGCAATTTTAATTATGCGTCTTTTTGTTTATAATGCACGAGATAATATCTATTGATGTTAGATCCCTTGTCATTTATCTCTTCCCTTTCCATCTCCTGCCTCAACCCAACCTCACTAACAAAAGCTTCTCATTGCTATTATTGGATTCTCAATTGAAATTCAATTTTTTCTACCTTTGTGACAGCATGTCAAAGTCATCATTCAATGTCGCTCTTATATCCTTTTTATTCCCCTCTTTCTTTGCCATTTTCTCTATATAACTTTATATTTCTTTTCTTTAAGTATTGTAAGGTTTTGAAAACTCACATTCCACTACTTTTGAAAAACCTTACAAACATAAAGAAGGGGATGAAGAGAGATAAAGGGAAAAAGGCCTGATAGAGAGATATGACAGTAAAAGAATATGAGAGAGATATTGAAGAATGATTTTGAGATGTCGCCACAAAATGATTGTATCTCAAGTGAGAACCGAAGTAGTTGTTTGAGATGCATTTTTCAGATGAGGTGGGTGAGTCGGGATGTGTGAAGGGAGGGAAAAATGATTGGGTGTGAAGGGTGTATCTCATTATCATGAACGTCAAATAAATACAATTAAAAAAATAAAAAATGCATTTCAACCTTAATTTTAATGTGAAAGTCGAATGACATTTTTAATGCAATTTTAATTATTAGTATTTTTTTTTTTTGTTTTATAATGCACGAGATAATATCTATTCAACTTAGATCCCTTGTCATTTCTCTCTTCCCTTTCCATCTCCCGCCTCAACCCAACCCTCTAACAAAATACTTCTCATTGTTATTATTGGATTCTCGTTTGAAATTCAAATTTTTCTACTGACAACATGTCGAAGTCATCATCAATGGCTCTCTTATATCCTTTGTATTCCCCTATCTCTTTGCCTTTTTCTCTATATAACTCTTTATCTCTTTTTTTAAGTATTGTAAGGTTTTGAAAACTCACATTCCACTACTTTGGCAAAAACCTTTATAAACATAAAGAAGATGTTGAGGAGAGATAAAGGAAAAAAACGACTGAGAGAGATATGACGGTAAGGGAATATGAGAGAGAGATGCTGAAGAACGATTTTTGAGATGTCGCCTCAAAATGATGAAATCTCAAATGAGAACCGAAGTAGTTGTTTGAGAAGCATTTGTCAGATGAGGTGAGTTGAGCCGAAAGGTGTGAATGGAGGGAAAAATGATTGGTTATGAAGGGTGTATCTCATTATCATTAACTTCAAATAAATCCAACCAAAAAACAAAAATCCTTTGAAACCTTATGTTTAACGTGTGAAAGCTTAGTGACATTTTAATTCAATTTTAATTATAATTCTATTGAGCTTGCAATCTATAATAATTTAGTCTTTCATGGGAAGATTACGCACTTCAATATTAAGCTTGATTTTCTTAGAGAAGTCCAATTGCAAGACAAAAGACCAATCGGCAAACATCTATACAACGGCAAGACAAAAAAAATTGCATTACAAAAGACCAATTACAAAAATTGCAAAACAATGGGAAAAGTCTTCTTACAAAATTGCAAGACAAAAGACCAAATTGGCAAACATCTATACAACGGCTCTTTCAAAAGGAAGGGTCTGAAAACTTGAGAATAAACTCGGTTTTAATGACTACTTATCCAAGGTGAGGTGTTAATAATATTGACCAACGCCTATTATTAGAATTTATTGTAGAATTTATATGGTTATGAGTTTTAATTATAGGAATTATGGGAGCTAACGGGTTGTTAGAAATTAATAATAGGCTATTACAATTTATGGATAGTTTTATTTATTATTAATTTCTGATTATCAATTTCTTGTATTTAAATGTTGTTAAAAGTCATTAGTCCTAGTTCAATTGACAAATACCGATACAATTTTTTTTCGATATTAGACGTCTTGTGGGATTTGAACTTGGGACCACACAGTTATGAGTTAATTGTAGCGAAATTTACGATTTGTTACAATAAAATAAGAAATAAATAAAAAAGAAACAATGAAAGTACATGTTTAAATTTCCATTTTTTACACCTCAACAACAAAATATTTGGAGCTGCTCAATGTTTCCCACCAAATCAAACGTGGAAGCAACACCATTCAACTGAAGAAATTTTTAAGGCTAGTCATTTTTTCTTTGCATTTAGTATGAAATTATTTATAGTTTTCACTTTCATTATTTATTTGTATGCAACAATTTTACATTTAAGTGAGGTTTAAAATTGCTTAAACACATTTTAAAAAATATATTTACTTTTTAAGCTGTAAAGTCACATTTTTATTAAATGGCATAAATAATCGCCACAATATAAACACTTCATGAACGTTCTCATATTCTCATCGTCACATTTTTAAAAAAAACTCACCAAATTAATTAAATTTTTTTTTGTCTCATCATAGATAGATGATACAAAAGAAACTGTTAACAAAATAGTTATATAGTTTATGCAAGTGTGTCATGATATATAGTTCATTTGATTGGCTAGTTAACTATATCTTATTTATCTCATCTGTCAGAAATCTCTTATATAAAAAAGAACATTTGTTTAGCTTGCTTCATTTCTATAACACTTCTATAATTCATTTTGCCATGTGTCATATAAAGGGTAAGACACTCTTATTCTATAGCAAAGAGAACATTTGGTAAGTTTCCAAGTGTTTAGTGAGAACAACTTGTGATAACTTTTGGTTAAATTCAATTGTTGAATGTTTGAAGTATTTTTCACACTTTAAGGGTTAATTAATTTGGTACCATTGAACATTTTTTAAACAAAAGGGATATATGCGTTAATTGTTATGAAACATGAAGGAAACACATTTTGGTAAGCTTCATTCTCCTTATTTTTGTTTGTTTTTAGTCTTTTTTTGTAATTTTTTTAAAGTATGTCTTCTTTGAGAATAGAGACTACTCATTTGAGGTATAAATTCACATATATTTATGGTTCGAATGGTTACAATATGATAAGACAATTATATATATGATATATTATATAGAATAAGATAATGATCATAATAGGATAACGACAAATAATCATATTATATATCATGTGGTGCACATATTTGATGCGCACATGATAGCCAAACTAATAATATTATTTTATTCATCATATTTTTTGTTGCGCACATCTCATTGATAACATGAAATAAAATTTATATTATTTATAATACATTATATTTGTGAAATTAATTTCATATATTTAAAAAAAATAACTTACAATATTTTAAAATTTATATAAATAGCAACACACAAAAAAGATTATAATGACTATATATAATGACAAAATTGGCATTATAAGAAAATTATATTTCTTGTCTGGTGCAACTTTTTTTCTTCTTTTTGGTGTGATGTTCGTTTAGGTTCAAAATTGAGACAGTAGTTTTGATCATTACAAATTTCAATCAATAGTTTTGGTGTCGTCAACATTATTATAACTGGATGCATAGGTATTTCACACACTTGAATATTCTCGTACTTGTAGACATGTTGTCGTTTTACACTATTAATTTGAATGTTATGAGTTTGTTCGTAGATTAATTATTTATATTTTTAGCATATTTTATTTTATATTACATCGATGTATTCTACAATTTAAATATCGCTTATTTTAGTCAAAAAGTTATATTTATTTTAAAAATTCAAATTAATAATCAGATTTTTATTATTTTAAATAATAAATCTATTTGTAAATATTAAATTTCAATAGTATCTTTTTAGTTTGTAGATTATAATAAAATGACAAAACTATCATTGTGATAAATTATACATGTTTTTAAAAAGTTAGTATTTTTATTTTAATTTTTATATCAAATTAATTAATTTTGTATTTATGTTATTAGATATTACATTTTTTATATTTAAAATTTATTTTACAAAGATAAATTATTTTTCTTCTATCATGTTAGTTTCTAATTTAACTCATATTTAGAATACAAATTTTAACTAAAATATGAGAAACCGCAATATTACTCGTGTTATTCCATTGCTGATAGTATCACAACTATTGCAAAAACTGAGAACCATTATTACAACAGTAAAAGACGGGCAAATAAGTCGTAAACATATCATTAATTAGATAGTTATTCGCAAAAAGAAGATGTTAGAGTAGATCATGTCCGCACTGGTGAAAATTTAGCAAATCCTTTGACAAAATGATTATATAAAGAGAAAGTCCTAAATAGATTCAATGGATGAGACTATTGTCTATACCAGAATTCATATAGCGTTCATAATACATGACTTTTAAGAATACATCCTATAAAAAGTTTTTTATGTGGATTTAGTGTAAGAGATAGAGTTCAAAACTACAAATCGTTTCTTGTTGAATTTGAATATCTTATTTATTATGCAAAAGTTCAAGTCGGTAGACAACTTTATTTATGCATAATCTTACAGAAGAGTTTTGACGTTATTTCCAAATACACTTTCTAAAATTCAGTGGGAGATTGTTGGAAATGATATTGGAATTTAAACATTAACTCTTGAAAAGTTATAACTAGTGTTGTGTGAATTGAAAAATGTAGAAGTCTCACATAGGAGATATCAACTCGTAGTGTTTATAAGGTGAGATATAACCATTGGACATGTGCCTCAAAGGTATTCAATTTTGTGAAGGGAAAAAGTGCACTCAAAACCGACCACCATGAACATCGCTGTTGTTCGGATGAGCTCGGGCTCAAGTTTATGTGGTGTATTATGTTTTTAGTACTGAGAAAATAATAATAATTTAATTATGCATATTTTTCCTCCACGTTTTTCTTATGTCCTCCATCGAGTCCACAACTGATTTGATTTGTAATTTAGTTCCTCCTGATTTTCGTGCAGCAGTATCACAGATCGGTCAAACTGGGCGTGCGACAGTTTTCTAGCCTTAGTCAAACTAGGCCACATTTTCTACTATGTTCGGTTGCAGAATTTCTCTATAAATAGATATATTTCGCTCATTTGTAAAATTGCACCAAATCTCCAAACTTTACTGAGTTTTCTATATTCTTTCCTTTCATCTGATATCTTTTTGTCCCTTTTATCGAAAAATTGTTCATTCAGATTTTCGAACAGTCGCTGTACGATATTTTCAAGTGACTTTAAACCATTATATTAAAAGATATTATTCTAATATGATTTTCTACATGGCAGTAATAAAATCGATTATAGTATATATCTGTTTTATTTTAGGAACTTCGTGATTGATTGTCTGTCTAGCACATTTTAGACATGACGCGAGTGATTTAGTCCGCGACTCAACCTAATAATTCTGTGGTTGAAATTTATTTTTCAAAACAATTTTTTTGAAAAACTCATTTGTTGTTATTAGTAGTATTATTAACTTAATTTCTTTTTTAACTTTATATTTACAGAAATTTTTTGTTTCTATTTAATTATTGTTTTTATAGTTCAACGCGACATATAATTTTGTTAGTTAATTATTAAAAAAAATATATATATACATAAAAGTGAAATAATAAAATCATTAAAATTTCTATAGAAATAAATACATCAAAATAATTAATTTATTGGTTGTTTAAAAAATAAAAACAATAGAATTAAAAAAGAATCGAGATAATATTAATTTTAAGATTAATTAACTTGAAAAAAAAGAAACTTAATTACTAGTATATACTTTAACGTTAATTAATTTTTGAAAAGAAATTACAAAAACTTTATCCGCTTCAATATCTACAAAACAAGCAAGTTAGATGCTACTCTTTGTGAAGCAAGGTGGTGGACTTAGCACTCAGCAATGCAAGTCTTCAACAACTCTTATCTCTTCACTTTTCCTAAACCTCCCTTAAACCCTCCCTCTCCCTTTTCCACCATCACCGTCGTTCTCTTCCCTTAATCCTCCGCAAAACTGCCACTCACCACCGTCGCAAATCCTTTAGCTCCGATGAGTTCCCCGTTGACGAGACCTTCGTCCAAACCTTCGGTCCCAAAGCAAAGGAAACCGAAGAGGAAGCTCGAAGACGCAACTGGATCGAACGAGGCTGGGCTCCGTGGAAGAAATCCTCACTCCCGAAGCCGATTTCGCGCGCAAGAGTCTGAACGAAGGCGAAGAAGTTCCTCTAAGTTCACCGGAAGCCATAGAAGCTTTCAAAATGCTGAACCCTAGGTACCGTAAGAAGAAGATGGAGGAGATGGGATTGACGGAAGAGGAGTACCTTGCTAAGCAGTTTGAGATAAAGGGAGAGATTCCGGAGCCGTTGGAGACTAAGTGGGCGGGACCGCTGGTGGTGCGGTTAGTTCCGCCGCGCGATTGGCCTCCGCGAGGTGGGAGGTTGATCGGAAAGAACTTGCGTTTATTCGAGAAGCGCATAAGTTGTAGGCGAAGAGGTGAGGTTGGAGGATATAGAAAATGGAGTTAGAACTGAAACAGATGATGTGTGCTTAGATAGGTATTATAAGGTGTTTCTGAAACAGTACAAGGAGTGGGTGGACGCTAACAAGGATTTATTGGAAGAGGAATCTTATAAGGTTTCAATTTCATACTTTGTTAAAATACAATGCACTTTCATAATTTTTTGCTTTGGCTTATGTGAAATGTTAATGCTGATTGTCATGTGAATGTGACAGATAGATCAAGATTATTACCCTGGTAGGAGGAAAAGAGGCAAGGACTACAGGAAGGCATGGTAGGAATGATTGAATTCGTGATTATTTTTTCTTGTCGGTATGTTTTGGAATATGAGAAAGCAAAGCTATTACAGTGCTAACTTTTCTTTAAATGGTTTTTGCAGTACGAACTGCCGTTCTATTATCCTGGCCAAGTAAGCTATTGAGCAATTCTTTGTTCATACTCATTATGGATTATACTTGTACTATTGTTGTGTGTAAAATAGATGCTTTACTTTTTGTCAGTATCGTGTTCCTAAGGTTTCATGCCAGTATTAGTATTAATTTCATACCCAACCTAGTTGTTTTCAATTACTACTATTATGGTTTTATGTGCATTGGACAAGTATACAGGGTTGTATCATTCTATGCTGCTTGGAAGAAACTGATTTCACATGACAGGCCTGGCTAGTTCTTCAATAGGCATGCATAGTGATATTTTCAATTCTGGTGTGACAACATGAAAGTTGCATTTTTCAATTGCTGACTGTGGAAATTTTGTTTAGGAAAAGTATGGATAACTTGAACTTACCTTTAATAGCTGCATTGCATCTTTATTGTGTTTTTTCTTTGTTGGGTTTTTCCCAGTTATGATGTCTATAAATGGAGACTGTATTTGTTAACCAATAGATAATCCTATTTTTGTTGGCTTCATTTGCTGCGTATAATTAAAATCACTCTTTTTCTGTGATCTTAGTTCATATAAATAGTAGAATTGGGATTCATTTTTCATTAAAGTGCTTAGATTTTTCATTAACTACTTAGATTTTTTTTTAATTTTTTATTGCAGATTTGTGTGGGAAAGGTGACAACTTTGCATAATTTTGCCAAAGGGCCATTTGTTGACATTGGAGGTGTATATGAGGTACTTACCAATCCCTGTGTCTGTCTTTTAAGTGTTCCCTTAACTTTTTCTGTTGCAGGGTGTCCGTTTCCTCATTGTTTGGAAGCTGGAGTACTACTCAAGTAATATTGAGTTGCTTCCAACAATGATATTCTTGCTAAGTTAATACTATGACAAGTATAATTTTAAAATGTGTAAGATTAATTTAATGCATACATAATCAAAATATCGTGGGGGGCCAAAATAACAATGGGACAAATTTCAAAATGGGAAACAAAACTTCACAAGGATTCTAATAGTACCACTGGAATGTCCATTGCCATTCAAAGCTAGGGCAGTAACAAAACAAGTACAAGAACACACTACGTCGAGACTGGTTAAATCTTTGGACTTTGACACATTCTTTTGTTTGAGATAAAAGTACTGCTGTTTATAATACTGAATAGGGGCAAACATACTGTCTCTTTGTATCATGTGGTAGCCAGGTTACTGCAGAACTTTCAACACTGAAAATGTTCTCTCTCTCTCTCGTCTCTCTCTCTCTTTTTTCTTTGACTGGGAAGTACGTTTTCTCTCTGCATATCGTAGGTGCGCATGGGTGTATTGCATATTTTTCTTTTGCTTGTGTACAGCTGTGTACACCAGCACTCAAACTGTTTATCAATAGTAACTTAGAGGCTTTACTTTCTTAGCATTGTATCTTGTTCAGTGTCGCTGTTTTGCTTTTTACTTTTATGCAAGTTTGCTCTCGAAAATTCATAATATATATTGTAATGTGTTCTAGGTGGGTTCCAATAAAGAATGATGATTGGTTTTTGGATTCGTCATCATATAAGAGTGGTATGCAATCATTGTATGAATTACGGTGAGTTTTCAAGTCACTAGTTGAAATTTCCTATATTATTTGTCACTTAATATTGACCTTACATTAATATGATTACATAGTGATGGATCTTCTAGCTTATACTGTTACTTGCCTAACAACATAATTGTAGTCTGCTTCGACTCATTGGTACACAAACTAGTTGGTTTGATTTCTTTTACCATGTTGTTATGCTCATGTTTTGAAATAGGAACTCTAGCTGAAACTGTATAATACAAGGTGAATTTCCCTCTCTTGTGTGCCACCACTGGGGCAACCCTCCACCTACCCATCAGAGGCACTGTCCCCAGTTATTACTTTTTGGCTAACAGTGTGTCAATTCTGGTTTATCGCTCACCCACAGTCCAAGGCAAGTGGGGTTATGTTTAACCCAACCGGAACCCAATCTCTAGTCTATCCATTAAAATGTGGTCTAAGTGTCCGAACCTGGGCACCTCTGATTCGTGGTTGCTGACTCTTTCTTTTATTTATCTATTTGGGTACTAGAAAGGTCTACCTTGTTTCAACTTTGCACTATAATTCACCATTTAACCATGTCATTAGTTGGCATGCCATGTGTCTGAAAGTTGTTCTTATGCATCCTATATTTTAAATTTCTGCATCTTTTCGTAGGCAATGTAGGTGGGTACACTATGCTATATGACTGGGATTCCATAAAAATACATAGTTCCATCATTATATATGTTTGCCATATGTGGATTTTCTTTTACTGAATGTTCACTCTCTTATTAACTCATTCACATTTTTACTCTGTAGCAAAGCGGATCTTATCGCTTCCCGCTTCCCAATCGAACTGCGTTTTGTCGATCCAATATAGATCATCTGAGGTACGATTATGTATTTTGTGAATTGTGATGTTCAACTTCATATAAGTTACACTTCACTAATACATAGTTCTAATTTATTTATTTATTTATAATTGATATTTTATTTTATTTATTTTAATTTAACTTATTTTCATTATTCAGCTTTACAGATTTGACTGCCCACCAATATTTCACCGCGAGGAAGATACAAATCCAGATGAATTGCGGGTTTGCACCTTTCCCTAGACCACCTTCATTCTTTTAGGGCAGATGGAAATATTTTTCATTCTCACAAAGCTCTTAATATTGTAACTTTCTGTGACATAATCTATGCTCTCATTTTTCCCAAAGAGTAAAGTTCAGATGTATATTTATTCTCTAAGGATTGTTGGTATTAGTATATTTACTCAAGATATTATCTAGAGTTTGTGTGCAGCGGAAAGTATCTATTTGGTTGGGCTCTATTGTGATGCTTTTCCACACCATCTAATTTTAAAAATGAAGTAGTATTTCTTTGGTCAACTTAAACTATGATAATCACTGACCAAGATGTGCTAATGCTTGGATGATTATTATTTACAAGTATGGATTCTGTGTAACTTTTGATTTAATTTCAGCAATTAGGGCAGATTGAACATTGGATTCATCTTGGTAAACATTTGTGTGAAGTTGGTACCTTTTGAAAGAATTGATAGCAAGGTTTACCTTTTGACAAATCATTGATTCCTTTTCAATGGATACTTCATAAACTATTAACTGAGGCTCATCCCCTCTCCCCAGAGAAGGTGTATGTTTGTATTTAAATCAGGCCAAAATTGGGCATATATGATTATATTTTCTATGATATTTTTAATTTGCGCGTGACGTGGAAGACCATCCATTCCTAGAAAGATGCAGGAGACAAGACAGCGAAGAACCTTTATTGCAACACCCATTTGTGATAAGGTATGTTTTTAATGGGACCGGTGTTTAAAAAATTTGCAAGAGACAATCTGGTGGACTGTTTAGCTCATGATAGAGTATATTGGTCAATGACATCAATGATTGGTTCTAGCCTTCCGAGATTTATGACAATTTCTCTTAACAGAATTCATTTCTATCTTCACTACAACCACACGGTTGTTCCAAACCCCTTGTGTGTACATGCCCTTATTAGTTTATAAACCTGTTTCCACCCTCATCTTTAGTGTTGTCATTGACCCATACAAGATCTTATTCATACCTGCATAAATGTGAAGCCAATAATAGCTTTCTAAATGTTTCCTTTCGAACATGTGTATATGTGGGTTGATGTTCAGTTGGATCTTGCATAAATAATGGAACATACAAATAACTACCCTTCGAACATTTAAAAAAAATCAACATAACTTTTAAATTTTTCTAAACCTTCGAAATAAAAAAGTAAGTGATACTCGAATATTTAAAATTTTCAAACCACAAAATTTCTAGAATTTCGAAACTTTCGAGCAATATGAAATTTTTGAAATAGAAATTTTTTAGATTTTTCAAAACTTTCGAGCAATACTAACTTGCACCTTTAATTTTTCCTTTGAAATTGAGATGTCTGGCCCACAACATATTTTGTTGTAGCCCAAATAACTGATTTGTCCGCTTTGTTTTTTCTTTGAAGTCAAAATGATTGATTGACATTTTTAAAGTCGAAATGACTAATCCGTACCCTTAATTTTTTTGAAGTATGAATGATCAGCGTACACTTTTCGACGTTCTGTAAAACATGCTAGCTCTAGAAGTTTAATTTAAATTTTATAAAATATTTAATATATATATTGGAGATTAATTGCTAAATTACAACCATATATTTTTATTTAAATGATTGTTTGTATAAACAAATATATTGGAATGGACATCCAACTAATAATAATCCACAAAAATCTATAAATACAATGAATGATTTGATTAATGCGTATATAGAAAAGTATATTAGATATAGACTATTAAATTCATATTAATGCATCCTTTGAAAAGGTCTTAATATTTGTTTTTTTTAATGTACTAGAAAAGATCTTAATATTTGTTTTTTTTTTAAGTGTATTATAAAGAATAGATAATAAGAAATTGAGACAGCAAATATATTGACTGCTTGAGACAGTCTATTTTTTGACGAAATAGAGATAGTAAATTATTAAATAAAATTCTTTTATAATTAAGATCTTAAGAGTAAGGCTTATCATTGTTTTTATTCTTAGATTTTTGTAATTAAGAAATTACATTATGTACTAAATAACTTCAATGAATTGATCAATCTAATAAAAATATTTTTTATTTTTTCTATT
>PGWS01021022.1:0-13803 GCA_002896235.1 Cicer reticulatum
TTTATCTCATCTGTCAAAATCTCTTATATAAAAACTGAACATTGTTTAGCTTGCTTCATTTCTATAACAACTTCTATAATTCATTTTGCATGTGTCATATAAAGGGTAGAACACTTCTTATCTATAGCAAGAGAACATTTGGTAAGTTTCCAAGTGTTTAGTGAGAACAACTTGTGATAACTTTTGGTAAATTCAATTGAATGTTTGAAGTATTTTTCACACCTTTAAGGGTTAATTAATTTGGTACCATTGGACATTTTTTAAACAAAAGGGATAATAGCGTTAATGTTATGAAACATAGAGAAACAATTTTGGTAAGCTCTATTTCCCTTATTTTGTTTGTTTTAGTCTTTTTTTGTAATTTTTTTAAAGTATTCTTCTTGAGAAATTAGAGACTATCATTTGAGGTATAAAAGTTCACATTATATTTATGGTTCAATGGTTTACACTATATGATAAAGACAATAAATATATGGATATTATTATATAGAATAAGATAATGATATAATAAGATAACGACAAATAATCATTTATTATATCATGTGTGCACATATTTGATGCCCACATGATAGCAAACATAATAATATTATTTTATTCTATCATATTTTTTGTTGCGCACATCTCATGATAACATGATAAAATATATATTATATTATAATAAATTATATGTGAAATAATTCATATCATAAAAAAATAACTTACAATATTTTAAAATTTTATAAATTAGCAACAACAAAAAAAGATTATAAATGATATATATAAATGACAAAATTGGCATTATAAGAAAATTATATTTCTTGTCTGGTGCAACTTTTTTTCTTCTTTTTGGTGTGATGTTCGTTTTGGTTCAAATTGAGACAGTAGTTTTGATCAATTACAAATTTCAATCAATAGTTTTGGTGTCGTCAACATTATATAACTGGATGCATAGGTATTTCACACACTTGAATATTCTCGTACTTGTAGACATGTTGTCGTTTTACACTATTAATTTGAATGTTATGAGTTGTTCGTAGATTAATTATTATATTTTTAGCATAATTTTATTTATATACAATCGATGTATTCACATTGAAATATCGCTTATTTTAGTCAAACAAGTTATAATTATTTTAAAATTCAAAAATAATAATCAGATTTTTATTATTTTATAATAAATCTATTTGTAAATATTAAAATTCAATGTATCTTTAGTTGTAGATTATATAAAATGAAAAACTATCATTGTGATAAATTATACATTTTTAAAAGTTAGTATTTTATTTTTAATTTTATATCAAATTATTAAATTTTGTATTTATGTTATTAGATTCTACATTTTTATATTTAAAATTTTATTTTACAAAGATAATTATTTTTCTCTATCATGTTAGTTTCTAATTTAACTCTATATGTAGGAATACAAATTTTAACTAAAATATGAGAACCGCAATATTACTCGTGTTATTCCATTGCTATAGATATCACAACTATTGCAAAAACTGAGAACCATATTACAACAGTAAAAGACGGCAAATAAGTCGTAAACATATCATAATTAGATAGTTATTTCGCAAAAGAGAGATGTTAGAGTAGATCATGTCCGCACTGGTGAATTTAGCAAATCCTTTGACAAAATGATTATATAAAGAGAAAGTCCTAAATAGATCAAATGGATGAGACTAATTGTCTATATCCTAGAATTCATATAGCGTTCAATAATACATGACTTTTAAGAATACATCCTATAAAAAGTTTTTTGTGGATTTAGTGTAAGAGATAGAGTTCAAAACTACAATCGTTCTTGTTGAATTTTGAATATCTTATTTATTATGCAAAAGTTCAGTCGGTGACAAACTTTATTTATGCATAATCTTACAGAAGAGTTTTGACGTTATTCCAAATACACTTTCTAAATTCAAGTGGGAGATTGTTGGAATGATATTGGAATTTAAACATTAACCTTGAAAAGTTATAACTATGTTGTGTGAATTGAAAAATGTAGAAGTCTCACATAGGAGATATCACACTCGTAGTGTTTATAAGGTGAGATATAACCATTGGAATGTGCCTCAAAGGGTATTCAATTTTGTGAAGGGAAAAAGTGCACTCAAACCGACCACCATGAACATCGCTGTTGTTCGGTATGAGCTCGGGCTCAAGTTATGTGGTGTATTATGTTTTTTAGTACTGAGAAATAATATAATTTTAATTATGCATATTTTTCCTCCACGTTTTTTCTTATGTCCTCCATCGAGTCCACAACTGATTTGATTTGTATTTAGTTCCTCCTGATTTTCGTGCAGCAGTATCACAGATCGGTCAAACTGGGCGTGCGACGTTTTCCTAGCCTTAGTCAACTAGGCACATTTTCTACTATGTTCGGTTGCAGAATTTCTCTATAAATAGATAATTTCGCTCAGTTTGTAAATTGCACCAAATCTCCAAACTTTACTGAGTTTTCTATATTCTTTCCTTTCATCTGATATCTTTTTGTCCCTTTATCGAAAAATTGTTCCATTCAGATTTTCGAACAAGTCGCTGTCGATATTTTCAGTGACTTTAACATTATATTTAAAAAATATTATTCTAATATGATTTTCTACATTGCAGTAATAAAATCGATATAGTATATATCTGTTTTAAATTTTAGGAACTTCGTGATTGATTGTCTGTCTAGCACATTTTTAGACATGACGCGAGTGATTTAGTCTGCGACTCAACCTAATAATTCTGTGGTTGAAAATTTATTTTTCAAAAACAATTTTTTTTGGAAACTCATTTGTTGTTATTAAGTAGTATTATTAACTAATTTCCTTTTTGAACTTTTATATTTACAGAAATTTTGTTTCTATTTAATTATTGTTTTTAATAGTTCAACGCGACATATAATTTTGTTAGTTAATTATTAAAAAAAAATATATATATACATAAAAGTGAAATAATAAATCATTAAAATTCTATAGAAATAAATACATAAAGAAATAATAAATTTATTGGTTGTTTAAAAATAAAAACAATAGAATTAAAAGAGAATCGAGATAATATTAATTTTAAGATTAATTAACTTTGAAAAAAAGAAACTTAATTACAGTATTACTTTAACGTTAATTAATTTTTGAAAAGAAATTACAAAACTTTATCCGCTTCAATATCTACAAACAAGCAATTAGATGCTACTCTTTGTGAAGCAAGGTGGTGGACTTAGCACTCAGCAATGCAAGTCTTCACAACTCTTATCTCTTCACTTTTCCTAAACCCTCCCTTAAACCCTCCCTCTCCCCTTTTCCACCATTCACCGTCGTTCTCTTCCCTTAATCCTCCGCAAACTGCCACTCACACGTCGCCAAATCCTTTAGCTCCGATGAGTTTCCCGTTGACGAGACCTTCGTCCAAACCTTCGGTCCCAAAGCAAGGAAACCGAGAGGAGCTCGAAGACGCAACTGGATCGAACGAGCTGGGCTCCGTGGGAAAGAAATCCTCACTCCCGAAGCGATTTTCGCGGCGCAAGAGTCTGAACGAAGGCGAAGAAGTTCCTCTAAGTTCACCGGAAGCATAGAAGCGTTTCACAAATGCTGAACCCTAGGTACCGTAAGAAGAAGATGGGAGGAAGATGGGATTGACGGAAGAGGCAGTACCTTGCTAAGGTTTTGAGATAAAGGGAGAGATTCCGGAGCCGTTGGAGACTAAGTGGGCGGACCGCTGGTGGTGCGGTTATGTTCCGCCGCGCGATTGGCCTCCGCGAGGGTGGGAGGTTGATCGGAAGAACTTGCGTTTATTCGAGAAGCGCATAAGTTGTAGGCGAAGAGGGTGAGGTTGGAGGATATAGAAAATGGAGTTAGAACTGAAACAGATGATGTGTGCTTAGATAGGTAATAAGGTGTTTCTGAACAGTACAAGGAGTGGGTGGACGCTAACAAGGATTTAATTGGAAGAGGAATTTATAAGGTTTTCAATTTCATACTTGTTTAAAATACAATGCACTTTCAGTTTTTTTGCATGCTTTGGCTTATGTGAAATGTTAATGCTGATTGTCATGTGAATGTGACAGATAGATCAAGATTATTACCCTGGTAGGAGGAAAAGAGGCAAGGACTACAAGGAAGGCATGGTAGGAATGATGATTCGTGATTATTTTTTCTTGTCGGTATGTTTTGGAATATGAGAAAGCAAAGCTATTACAGTGGCTAATTTTCTTTAAATGGTTTTGCAGTACGAACTGCCGTTCTATTATCCTGGCCAAGTAAGGCTATTGAGCAATTCTTGTTCATACTCATTATGGATTATACTGTACTATTGTTGTGTGTAAAATAGATGCTTTACTTTTTGTCAGTATCGTGTTCCTAAGGTTTCATGCCAGTATTAGTATTATTTCATACCCAACCTAGTTGTTTTCAATTACTACTATTATGGTTTTATGTGCATTGGACAAGTATACAGGGTTGTATCTTCTATGCTGCTTGGAAGAATGATTTCACATGACAGGCCTGGGTAGTCTTCAATAGGCATGCATAGTGATATTTTCAATTCTGGTGTGACAACATGAAAGTTGCATTTTTCAATTGCTGACTGTGGAAATTTTGTTTAGGAAAAGTATGGATAACTGAACTTACCTTTAATAGCTGCATTGCATCTTTATTGTTTGTTTTTTCTTTTTGGTTTTTCCCAGTTATGATGTCTATAATTGGAGAACTGTATTTGTAACCCAATAGATAATCCTATTTTTGTTTGGCTTCATTTGCTTGCGTATAATTAAAATCACTCTTTTTCTGTATCTTAGTTCATAATAAATATGTAGAATTGGGATTCAATTTTTCATAAATGCTTAGATTTTTCATTAACTACTTAGAATTTTTTTTTAATTTTTTATTGCAGATTTGTGTGGGAAAGGTGACAACTTTGCATCTTTACCAAGGGGCATTTGTTGACATTGGAGGTGTATATGATGGGTACTTACCAATCCCTGTGTCTGTCTTTTAAGTGTTCCCTTAACTTTTTCTGTGCAGGGTGTCCGTTTCCTCATTGTTTTGGAAGCTGGAGTACTACTCAAGTAATATTGAGTTGCTTCCACAATGATATTCTTGCTAAGTTAATACTTAGTGACAAGTATAATTTTAAAATGTGTAAGATTATTTAATGCATACATAATCAATATCGTGGGGGCCAAAAATTAACAATGGGACAAATTTCAAAATGGGGAAACAAAACTTCACAAGGATCTATAGTAGCACTGAAATGGTCCATTGCCATTCAAAGCTAGGGCAGTAACAAAACAAGTACCAAGAACACACATACTCGAGACTGGTTAAATCTTTGGACTTTGGACACATTCTTTTGTTTGAGATAAAAGTACTGGCTGTTTATATACTAGAACTAGGGGCAAAACATACTGTCTCTTTTGTATCATGTGGTAGCCCAGGTTACTGCAAACTATTCAACACTGAAAATGTTCTCTCTCTCTCTCTCTCTCTCTCTCTTTTTTTTCTTTGACTGGGAGGTAACGTTTTCTCTGCATATGTATCCATGGTTATTGCATATTTTCTTTGTTGTTACAGCTGTGTAACCAGCCACTTCAAACTGTTATCATTAGTAACTTAGAGGCTTTACTTCTGTGCATTGTTATCTTGTCAGTGTCGCTGTTTTTGCTTTTACTTTTAGCAAGTTTGCTTCTGGAAAAATTCATAATATATTGTAATGTGTTCTAGGTGGGTTCCATAAAGAATGATGATTGGTTTTGGGATTCGTCTCATATAGAAGTGGGTATGCAATGTGCATTGTTGATACTTACGGTGAGTGTTTCAGTCACTAGTTGGAATTTCTCTGATTATATTTGTCATAATATTGCCTTACATTATTGGTATGTACATAGTGATGGATCTTCTAGCTTATACTGTTACTTGCTAAACTATTGTAGGTCTGCTTCGACTCATGGTCAAAACTAGTTGGTGTTGATTTTCTTTTTACATGTTGTTATGCTCATGTGTTTGAAATAGGAATCCTCTAGCTGAACACTGTATTATACAAGTGATGGAATTTCCTCTCTCTTGTGTGCCACCACTGGGGCAACCCTCCACCTCCCATCAGAGGCCACTGTCCCCAGTATTACTTTTTGCATAGACAGTGTTGTCCATTTTCTGGTTTATTGCTCACCCCAGTCCACAGGCAAGTGGGTTATGTTTAACCCAACCGAGAACCAATCTCTAGTCTATCCATTAAAATGCTGGTCTAAGTGTCGAACCTGGGCACCTCTGATTATCTCACGTGGTTGCTGACTCTTTTTTTTATTTTTCTATTTTGGGTACTAAGAAAGGTCTACTCTTGTTTTCAACTTTGCACTATACGATTCCCATTTAACAAGCATGGTCATTAGTTGCATGCCATGTTGTCTGAAGTTGATTTCTTTATGCATCTATATTTAAAATTTTCTGCATCTTTTCGTAGGCAATGTAGGTAGGGTACACTATGCTATATGACTGATTCCATAACATATACATAGTTCCATCATATATATGTTTGGCCATATGTGGATTTCTTTACTGAATGTTCACTCTACTTTATTAACTCATTCACATTTTTACTCTGTAGGCAAGCGGATCCTTATCGCTTCCGGTTCCCATCGAACTGCGTTTTGTCGATCCAAATATAGATCATCTGATGTACGATATGTATTTTGTGAATTGTGATGTTCAACTTTCTATATAGTTACACTTCATAATACATAAGTACTTTTTATTTATTTTATTATAATTGATATTTTATTTTATTTTTATAATTTTTAACATATATTTTTCATTATTCGCTTTAACAGATTTGACTGCCACCCAATATTTCACCGCGAGGAAGATACAATCCGATGAATGGGTTTGCACCTTTCCCTGACCACCTCAATCTTTTAGCAGATGGAAAATATTTTTCATTCTCCAAAGCTCTTAATATTGTTAACTTTTCTGTGACATAAATCTATGCTCTCATTTTCAAAGAGTAAAGTTCAGATGTATATTTGGTATTCTCTAAGGATTTGTGGTATCTAGTTATATATTTTACTCAAGATATTATCTAGAGGTTTGTGTGCAGCGCAGTATCTATTTGGTTGGGCTCTATTGTGATGCTTTTCCACACCAATCTAATTTATAAAAATGAAGTATTTCTTTGGTCAAACTTTAAACTATGATAAATCATGACCAGAGCTAATGCTTGGATGATATTATTATTATACAAAGTATGGATTCTGTGTATACTTATTGATTTTAATTCAGCAAATTAGGGGCAGAAGGTTATGAACAAGTAATTGGATTTCCATCTTTGTAAACATTTGTGTGAAGTTGGTACTTTTGAAGAAGAATTGATAGCAAAGGTTTACCTTTTGACAAAATCATGATTCGCTTTTCAATGGAATACTTCATAAACATATTAAACTGAGGCTATCCCTCTCTCCACCCCAGAGGGTGTATGTTTGTATTTTTAAATCAGCCAAAATTTTGTGCATATTATGATATATTTTTTCTATTTGATATTTTTAAATTTGCAGGCTGACTGTGGAAGACCTCCATTCCTAGAAAAGATCCAGGAGACAAGACAGCAGAAGAACCTTTATTTTCCAATCACCCATATGTTGATAAGGTATGTTTTATGGACCTTAAAAAATTGCAAGAGACAAACTCTGGATGGACTGTTAGCTCATGCATAGAGTTTATTGGTCAATAGACATTGTGGTGGTTCTAGCCTTCGAGAATATGACAACTTTCTCTAAACAGAATTCATCTATCGACTACAACCACACGGTTGTTACCAAACCCTTGTGTGTACATGGCCTTATTAGTTTATAACCTGTTTCACCTCATCCTTAGCTGTGCTCATGGACCCCATACAAGATCTATCATACCTGCATAAATGTGAAGCCAAATAGCTTACTAAATGTATTCCTTCGACATGTGTATATGTGGGTTGATGTTCGTTGGATCTTGCATAAATAATGGAACATACAATAACTACCCTTCGACATTTTAAAAATTCACATAACTTTTAATTTTTCTAAACCTTCGAAAATAAAAAGTAAGTGATACTCGAATATTTAAAATTTTCCAACCAAAAATTTCTAGAATTTCGAAACTTTTCGAGCAATATGAAATTTTTGAAATAGAAATTTTTTAGATTTTCAAAAACTTTCGAGCAATACTAACTTGCACCTTTAATTTTTCCTTTGAAATTGAGATGTCTGGCCCACAACATATTGTGTGTTAGCCAAATATACTGATCTTGTCCGCTTTGTTTTTTTCTTGAAGTTAAATGATTGATTGACATTTTTAAAGTCGAAATGACTAATCCGTACCCTTAATTTTTTTTGAAGTATGATGATGCAGCGTACACTTTCGACGTTCTGTAAAACATCTAGCTCTAGAAGTTTAATTTAAATTATATTTATAAAGTATTTATATATATATATATATTGGAGATTAATTGCTAAATTACAACCATTATATTTTTATTTAAATGATTGTTTGTATAAACAAAATATATTGGAATGGACATCCAAACTAATAATAATCACAAAAATCTATAAAATACACGTGAATGATTTTGATTAATGCGTATATAGAAAGTATATTAGAATCATAACTATTAATTCATATTAATGTCCTTTGAAAAGGTCTTAATGATATTGTTCTTATTGAATTACCTCTAGAAAGATCTTAATAATTTGTTTTATGTTTTGTAACGTGTATTATTAAGAGAAGTAGATAATAACGAATTGAGCACAGCAGAATATATGATGGCTGCTTGAGAACAGTCTATTTTGACGAATAATAGAGATTTATGGTAGACATTTATAAAAATAAATCTTGTTATAATTAGAAGATCTTAAGAGTAAGGCTTATCATTGTTTTTATTCTTAGATTTTTTAGTAATTAAGAATTACATATTATGTACTAAATACACTTCAATGAGAATTGATCAATCTAATAAAAATATTTTTTATTTTTTCTATTAATTAATAACAACGATTTTGTTTAGAATCAAATCAATAAGCATTTGAATCAGAAATTAAAATTAAATGCATGCTTGAACAGTTTTGTATTTTAGTTTTTGTAAATTTGTTTTTATAAATTTAGTTGATAAAACTGTTTTAAGGAATAGAACTGAGGGGAAAAATTGTTTGATATACTTGTTTCACAAAACAGTTTTAGATATAAGAAAAAAAGAAAATCTATTTAGTAATTAAATTTTTTAAAACAGTTTTTGAGTAGAGAATTAAAAAAACTATTTGATAATTCAATTTTCAAAATTGGTTTTTCTTATATTAAACAATAAATAATAAAAGTAAAAAGATATAAAAAAAAATCATCAAATAACATTTAATACAAGTAAAAGATTTTAGTATAATTAATACATAAATTTTTATTAAAAGATTTTAATAAACATTTTGTAGTACTCAATTTTGTCCAAATAATTAAAAAAATAAATCATAATATTTTTAATTATTTTGTAATTTTTGAAACCATTTTGATTTCTTTAAAAAGAACATCAAAATTAGAAATTCATTGATCTAAATTGGATCCTCGTGATGCTTTAATAACAAAGAGATTAAAATTGAAATCCTTAAAGAGTGTCCAATGTAATTAAGAGATTAAAATTATTTAAATCAAGCGATTTGTTGCTTTTTAATAGGGGAATAATCCTAACCTATGTTTGCATATGTGTGTCATAATTAATCTTGGGGTACTTCAAATTTTTTTTGGTGAAAGGACAACTTTGGCTTTGGCTGCCCAATGTAACAATTGCTCGCCCTTTTTGGATGATTTTTTCTCCGTCCTTCTTTTTATACTAAGCTCTACTCAAACTATATATATGTGTCTTCAATTTATTATAAACTATCAAAATCAACAATACTAGCTCTACTCAAAACTATATTATGTGTCTCAATTTATTATAAACTACAGGAAATCAACAAGCCACTCTCCGCACCTTGTAGAATCTATTTATTTATTCTTTTACTTGTCTATATTTTTTTATTTTTCTTCATTAAAGTTAATTATCTATTATGTAAATATTTTTATCTCTCTTGAAATATAAATAAATATTATTAAAAGAATTTTTTTGAACACAATTTCAACAATAATAAAGGCTCTTCCATAGAAAAGTAATTTGTAATTTCCATTTAAAGTTTACATTGTTGTTATTTTTATTAAATAACATATAACATTAAAAAAATTATATTTTAATTAATTTCTTATAATTTTATTTTATTTTTTGAGTAGTGGTGGTGATAAAATTTCTTATGTTTTTTTCTTCAGAAAATGAGGGACGGTATACCATTAACCCATGCTCATTTCTGTATTACTATGATTATATGATAGCAATTTTTGTCCTTGTTTTATTTTATATTATGTTTTACCTGGTTGGTTGATTGGTATAAATCTCATCAAACCAGTCCACCATTACAAACGGTCGAGCGAAGAATTGGATCGAACCGATAGAATTTGTCGAACGATTGAATCTGGTGAACACGATAGAATCGGGGTGATGAAAGCAGTAACAATTATGGCGAGTATGAATGAGTTTCTAGATGAAATTTTGTACAATTCATCTATCCACCACCACCATTAATCAAGTAGACTGTACAATATGTATGGAAGATTTTTGAAATAATAACATTGTACTGTTTAACCATGTGGACATGTATTTCACAAGATTGTGTATCCACAACCTAATAGGAGCACGCGATAAAATTTGTCCAATATGTAGGACAAATAATTATTGCTTAGTTTATTTTAAGATGTTATTCGGGAGTTAGTGTGGTAATTTAAATCAAAATTATTTGTTATTGGGAGTTAGTGATTCTGAGGTAAATATATTAATGCTCCTTTCGTTTTTTTCATTGATTCCAAATTAGGGTAGTTGGATTTTTAATTTTCGGTTTGTTATTTTGTCTTTACTAAGAAATATACGGGTCAAATTTCAATGTGCATCTAGTTAGTAAATATGTCTGTGTGTTATTATGTGACGATCATTTTTTCATTGAAGTTTCTGCAAGAAGTGTATGATCGCATTTAGAGAAAAGAGTAAAGTTTAAGAATGCATTGA
This sequence comes from Cicer reticulatum, assembly GCA_002896235.1. NCBI lineage: Eukaryota > Viridiplantae > Streptophyta > Magnoliopsida > Fabales > Fabaceae > Cicer > Cicer reticulatum. The sequence continues at coordinate 11,062 of PGWS01021022.1, forward strand.
AATAAAGAAAAATATAGATATAATGTTTGTTAGTATATAATTTAGTCACTGCATTATGTTAAGCATAACAGAAGGAAGCTAATTAACCACATAATTACAAGAAGATCTAACTACACTAATGGAGGGCTGGATTCGGTTACTGACAAGCCCGCATTTAGTTGGACCATTGGAACCTGGTGATGAGTGAATATTTTATTTTTTAAGGAGTAATGATTTTAAAGAGAACTGTACATGCTCAGAGTCTTCTCTATTATTGGGTGAAATTATGTGCTTTCCTCCACTTAGTTAAATATGTCTCTCTAGAACAAGCAATGGAACTTACATGACTCTGTGGAATATGCATGAATTTTACACAAGTAGTACATAGTGTATGGTGCTGGTATTACTCTTGAGAAATAATAGATCTGGACTCCGATTCTATCTTTCAATGAGTAGAAAGACACATTTGTTTTGAATATAGGTGGCTATATGACTCATGACACTGACTTGGTTTGGAATCAAATCCAACAGGCAGCTTATATTTTCACTTATAGAATGTAATCACCCTCCCCACATGGTGTTTGGACCTCCAACTAAATTTATTATGGTTCCCTAAGACATTCAATTTTAAAATACTACTCCTCTGATCATTATTATAGAAGAAGAAAATTATGTTTTCACGATGATTAAGAATTCAATTAAGTTAAATTAATTTTTCTAGTTTTTATGTAAAACATAGTGTCAAATTACTAAATTGACATTTTTGTATTTAGTAGAAAAACTCCGTCATTCACCTTTAATGTTAAGTACTCAAACTATCTACATTAAATAATTTGAATTAAAGGAAGAGTATATTAGGAATAATAACATTAAATAGTTCAAAAGTAGTTTACTTTTGCTTATAATAGTACCATGATCTTTAGACATGTTTTATTTGCTTAAAATAGTGATCAGAGAGAGTATGATGTATTTATGTGTGTATCTTGTATGATACTTGGATCGTTCTCAAAATTCTAAAAGTCGGGCAAATCTAATAAATAATGATATTGGGAACAAGCTAATGCACAATCCAGCTGCTTTGGATCAAAGACAAGTGTTGAGAAAGTCCCTTAATCACAAGGATTTGAGATCATATGATGGCTACTCTGTAAGTATGATAGCTGTCTGGATCCCGTTGTTAAATATATTTGTTTGTCTCGCTGCGAAAGCTTGTAGTAGTAATATTTCATGTTGAGAATATGCAAAGGAATAAAAAAAAATACTACTCTGGAATGAAATATAAGCAAAAAGAGTAGCTGAATAGTTGATGTAACTGATCTTAATTTTTAACTAGTTACATCAACTTTTCAGCTATCATTTTTGTTTATATTTCATTTCGGAGGGGGGCAATAGATAGAGGTGAAAGTGCAACATATCCTTATGAACATGGATAATGGATTTGACATCTTTGCTGTCTAGTTAAGTTATTCTCATTTTATCACGCACATTGTATTTTAGTTAACCTGTGATTGTGACTATGAATTTTCAGAGTCATTCTTCAGTTCTAACTGACGATGAAGGAGCAGGTGCTTACTTAAAAAAAAGTGGAAGTGAGAAACTGCGAGCAGTTCATGTGCAGAAGAAGGTTGGTGAATTACAGTTGTGCAAGTAGTGTCTGAATTTTATGATTTTCACTTCTAATCTTCTTGTTTTTAAAAATCTTCAGGTTGGACTCACTGACATGGCTAATGGATTGCACAAAGCAGTGCGGAAAGAATTGAGGCAAATGGAAACGGATCTAGTATGTGAAATGTGAATTAGTTTTATTATGTAAATTTGCTTGTTTTTATGTTCCCTTTCATGCATTCATGCATGAGCACACAGTAATTGCACCCTAGTCTTGTGCACCGAAAACTTCCCTACTTTCTAACGATACTTTCACTTTTAGGCGGCGGTGAAATCAAGGGCCTCCACTTTATCCCCAGGTGGTCGGTTGCTGTCTGATAATTCTAATGCTATTCAGACTGTTTCTTCAGTCAGACGGAGCTATGAATCTGAATTGGAACAGGTATTAGAAGTTAATAATTTTTTTATAAAATATATTGTCTCCTTCATATTTTAACATTTGCATTTTTGTTTTGTTTTTAGTTGAGTAGAGTGAAATTCTTAGTAGTAGTGAATTAGTGATTGCTAACTGCATAGTGTTCTAATATACCTCCTCCTGTAGTTGATTTTTTTTCTCTGGTGTTTATGAGTATAGCCACAGCTAGCCTAATTAAACCATTTGTTTATTATTGTTTAAAATTACAGTCAGAGAAACGAAAACAAGATTTATTAGCTGAAATTGTATTTGAGGAGCAGCGAGGCAGAGAACTTTCCAAGATGGTTAAAGAATTGATTCCTGCTACAAAGACCAATTCTATACCAGAACCTCCAAGAGGCAGGAAGGTGCATACCTCTATTGTGTTCAGTATTTGGACAATAGTTTCCTTGAAATTTGAATAAAACCATTTTTGTCTTTCATTGTGAAGGTAAAGGAAAAGCTTATGCATTATTTTTTGTCTTCTAGAAAAGTCATGACAGAAACAGAATGTCTATGCGATTGACTGAGGAGGCTGAGAGATATATTTAGGATTTTATTTCAAATGTTGAAGATACAGATATTTCGTCACTTGATGGAGAAAGGAGTGACACAAGCTCATCGATTGGAGGACTGATAAAACCAGAAACATTTACTAGTCCACCAATGCCTAGACCTCTTCCTGTTTTGATGGATGGGATTAC
>PGWS01021027.1:0-11283 GCA_002896235.1 Cicer reticulatum
ACATAATGCAAGTCCTAAAAAATGAAAAAGCTGAAAATTCGAATGCACAACTTGCTAAGTTAATGGAAACACAACCACAATATCAAAGTGCCACAAACACACTTGCTAAAATTAGAGAAAACTATTCCGCTCTTGCTTTTGCTATTAGTCTTTCCTTGAAGAAAATAAATACTCATATTTTTCTTCACCTCTCCTTTTAATTTATATATAATTTTTCCATCAATTGTTTTTCCTTAATAATATACTACCCAATGTTTTAAATGAATTTTACCAGATCTTACCAATTGGCTGATTAATTAACTAACTTGAACTTCATGGTGATGTGATACGATTACAAGTTGAAGATAAGGACAAAGGTTTGAATTGTTATACATTTTAATTTAATGATCATTGTGTCTTATTTCTCAAACCTGTTAAGTTCCTTCACAACATGTTAATTAAGACAAAGGCAACTAAATATCATAATCAAAATTTCAAGCACATAATGCAAGTCCTAAAAAATGAAAAAGCTGAAAATTCGAATGCATCAACTGGCTAAGTTAAATGGAAACACACCACAATTATCAAAGTGCCACAAACACACTGCTAAAATTAGAGAAAACTATTCCGCTCTTGCTTTTGCTAAGTCTTTCCTTGAAGAAAATAAATACTCATATTTTTCTCACCTCTCCTTTTTTAATTATATATAATTTTTCCATCAATTGTTTTTCCTTAATAATATACTACCCAATATTTTTAAATGAATTTATCAGACTTACCAATTGGCATTTGATTAAATTAACTAACTTGACTTCATGGTGATGTACGATTACAAGTTGAAGATAAGGACAAAGGTTTGAATTGTTATTACATTTAATTTAATGATCATTGTGTCTTATTCTCAAACCTGTGGTAAGTTCCTTCACAACATGTATTAATTAAAGACAAAGGCAACTAAAATATAATCAAATTTCAAGCACATAATGCAAGTCCTAAAAAATGAAAAAGCTGAAATTCGAATGCACAACTTGCTAAGTTAATGGGAACACAACCACAATATCAAAGTGCCACAAACACACTTGCTAAAATTAGAGAAAAACTATTCCGCTCTTGCTTTTGCTATTAGTCATGTATTAATTAAAGACAAGGCAACTTTCCTTTGAAGACATATGAATCTTAAAAATAAATACTCATATTGTGTCTTATTTCTCACCTCTCCTTTTCAGCACATAATAATTGAATGCAAGCTGGAAATATACTGCTAAGTTAATTTTGCACACAACACACTTCACTATTCCGCTCTTGCTTTTGCTATTAGTTTCCTAATAATATTTTTCTCACCTCTCCCTCAATGTTTTCCTTAATAATATACTACTTTTAAATTGAATTTATCAGATCTTACCAATTGGCATTTGATTAATTAATTAACTTGAACTTCATGGTGATGTGATACGATTACAAGTTGAAGATAAGACAAAGGTTTGAATTGTTATTACATTTAATTTAATGATCATTGTGTATTTCTCAAACCTGTTAGTTCCTTCATTACATGTATTAATTAAAGACAAAGGCAACTAAAATTATAATCAAATTTCAAGCAATAATGCAAGTCCTAAAAAATGAAAAAGTGTGCTAAGTTAATGGAAACACAACCACAATATCAAAGTGCCACAAACACACTGCTAAAATTAGAGAAAACTATTCCGCTCTTGATTTTGCTATTAGTCTTTCCTGAGAAAAATAAATACTCATATTTTTCTCACCTCTCCTTTTTTAATTTATATATAATTTTATCAATTGTTTCCTTAATAATATACTACCTAATGTTTTAAATGAATTTATCAGATCTTACCATTGGCATTTGATTAATTAACTAACTTGAACGTCATGGTGATGTGATACGATTACAAGTTGAAGATAAGGACAAAGGTTGAATTGTTATTTACATTAATTTAATGATATGTGTCTTATTTCTCAAACCTGTGTAAGTTCCTTCACTACATGTATTATTTCTCTCTGCATTAGATTCTGTTAGGTGGCTAGTATATTCTGCTATATTTTGTTTTAAGACCAGTATATATTAGTATTAGGTGGCTAGTATATTGTGCAATCTAAACAATTTACAATTTTCTCGAGCTTTCTAGTATGTACAAACAATATCTACCCTGACATAACCATGTTATTGTTGAAATCAAGTACATTGAAACTTCCATATTATAGTTGCAGGTTCAGAAATTTCAAAGATTCAAAGCACAGAAATAACAAAACAGAAATTACAAAGAAATAACAAAACAAATTACAAAACAGAAATTACAAAACAGAAATTAAAAGCAACACCGGTCACAGGTTCAGGTTGTACAAAAATAAATTAACAGTACAGAAATTCAAAATTTACCGGATGTGAGAAAGGTGGTCACAGTGACGACGAGAACGGTAGACGTGGTGCGAGAACGGTCACAGGCAACGACGAGAACGGCAGGGAGAAGGTGGTCACGGCAACGACGAGAACGTGGTGCGAGAACGGTCACGGCAACGACGAAAACGATGGTTACGGCGGCAACGAGAATAGTGGTCACAACTCGAGATTCAACGTACGCGAGAATGAAACAGATTCGGGCTCGGGTTGGTTGACAGGATTTGGTTGACAGGGAGAAGGTGGTTGCTCGACGACGAGAAAGAGAGAGGAAACAGATTGGGCTGTAGATTAAAGAGGTTAGGGATTTAGATTGGGGCTTGGATTGGGTGAAAGAGAAGAACAACTCAACTTGTTTTAGGTTTTAGTGTTTTTAGGAGTTGATACTGATTTACATTTGGGTCTGTTATTTTTTTTTTTTTGGCTCCATTTAAAAATTTTGGATTTTGGCTCAATTAAAATTTTTTTGCCCTCCATTAAAAAAATTAAGATTTTGGCTCCATTGAAATTGGGTGCATTAAAAAAATTAGGATTTTTGCCTCCATTGAAATTATTTTGGCTTACATTGAGCAAAGTTTGTACAAAATTATTTTCACAAATAATTAAGATTTTGGCTACTTTACAAAATATTAATTTTAAAATTTTGATGTCTATAGCCACAGATTTAATTGTGTAACTATAATAATTAGTGACAAATTTATATCACCGAAGGTATAAGACACCTAAACCAAAATAAATAATTTATCTGTGGGTATAGCTTATCTATACCTACCGTTTTTTAATTTTTGTTACTATAAGTTACTGTAGGGATATGTCTATTTTTTGTAGTGTGTCCATCTCTAGGGTACTACCCGGCGTAGACGATCTTGGTTCTCATATGAGGGAGAAGTCCAGATTTCTACAATAATTGTAAAGTCACCAACCAAAATTAACAAATATCACTTAACATTTAAATTTTAAATGCACAAAATAACCTTTCATCGTAGAATACTCCTTGAAAGGGTTTTCATATGTCAAACATGCATAAACAAGTTGAAAAATGAAGTTTTTAACAAAACTGCATTGTCGTATTCGAATACAGCATCTGTGTATTCAAATATAGTGCTGTTTTGCAAGTCAGTAGCAAAATCAACACATCTGTAGTCGACTACGAGACAGGATGTAGTCGAATACGAGACAGGATGTCAGCAGCAAAAACAACACCACTTTATTCGAATACAACATTCTTTGTTAGTCGAATACAATGCTGTTTCAAAAGTCAGTAGCCAAATAAGGATATCTTATTCGAATACAACCTTATTGTATTCGAATACACATCAGAAAAAGTGCAAAAATTAGTTCGAAATGGTTTCGAAATCAATTCACACTTACACACAAATCCAAACAATCACACTTACAAATTAGGCACAATCACAACCACAATGAGCATACATATACAATCATCACAGTATATCAAACATGACTCGCATGTCAAGCACCCTAATGCAACGCGTATATGCCAGAGTGCATGGAATCAGAATTCCAAACCGAAACCTTCCTCGAAGGGGCGTAAATCATAATTGTACCGCCTATCACAGGCCTTGTACTAAATTATCGAGGTGCCACCTATCACGGTCAGCACGATTTACTAAAAAATGTAAATCGTAAATCGGTACCGCCTATCACAGGCCAGTAGTAGTATTTACTGAGGTGCCACCTATCACGGGTCAGCACGATTTACAAAAATGTGCAGTCTATCGCAGACCTTCACGACGCAATAATCCTCGCAAGGATAAGAGAACCAACATATCACCATGGAATCATCTCGTGGCCCATCCAGTCACCACTATCACCATGGCCCATCCGATCGCCATTTACTATGAAATGCATGAGCATACACAACAATCATTAAGTAAATGGAAATATTAAAAGATTCCCCATTTTTAATACTCATTTAACACTAATGATATTCAAATTCACACAGAGAATACTCAAATATTTTTTTTCCACCACCACACATCAAATTTAATCCACAATTCACATTAAATTCGATCAATTCAAATTCTTTGTAACATAAATATATTATTCTTCGACAAATAATTTAAAACGGGGGCCAAAAAGATATTTTTTGCATTAAACTCACAAAATACCAAAAACTAGGCTAAAAACGTAAGAAATTTAACATAAAATACCCTAAAATTGTATAATTTAGGATTTAAAATTTAGGGTCTTACATTACTTCCCTCCCAAAAGAAGTTTCGTCCTCGAAATTTAAAGTAAGAGTAATAACCGCACCCAGTTTGCACTCGTCTCAACATACAAAATAGAACTTGTTTTGTCATGCTTCCGTGAAGAAAGTGTCGTCTATCCTTTTTCATAGATATTTAATAACTCTACACACTACTGAAGCCGGTAAGACTCACCCGTTCCATTCAACATGATTTTGTTTACTATCAACAAGAGATTAAGGATGATCAGTTCCTCAATTTGTCAATAAGTAGCCAACAAAAATGATGGTGGCTTTGACTATCTTAACCGAACTATTAGCGCTCCTTGCGACTTACGCTTGAGGTTATCCTAATGCACAAGCGGTCAACAATCTTCTCAAGGTCCATTGGGTTCCTTGCATTTTCTTATTTCTTTGATCCTATCGATGATGTACAATCGCCCAAAACTATGTCACATAGCCTCACATATATCCACTTGATACCAAATCGAAACACTGAGTATGACACCGACACACTGAGCACCAAACAATCGTTACCGCGAGAACTCCCTAATTTGTCAATTGCCCACAAATCCTTGATTTCTTTAGTCGCACAACTACCTCCAAACATCCGGTTGGTGATCAAAGTTTCCTCAAATATTTTCGACAACAAGCCAGAACTATACCACCTACAACACACAAACTTCCTTCAGGTTTAGTGCTTCGTTTCAAGAGTCACGTCTCCAACAAAGTCCAACTTGAATCTCATGGCCTTTATTTAGACCTACATTTTCTCATGTCCAACACCTCAAATTCGCGCTTCACTAGACAATTTCTTACATACTTCGCAATTCTGCACAAACTCGAAAATAATTTACTACATCTGCTGCCAGCATGCTGATACTTCTCAATTTCGCTGCATCCTTTATTTGTAGCTTGTTGATTATCTTTTTCATTACGACATGTCAAACACATTGTATTACTCCATCACTTTTCCATTTAAACAAACCTTAAATTTCTACCTCGAACCTTGATACATCTTCATTTTTAGTGATTTCAATAAATCAAGCATCACTAATTTCCACCTAACATTTTCCATTTAATGCTCAAATCTTCCCTACCAAGCAAACTTTTAACTTTGATGATCGACGAACACAATAGCAACCTCCATGACATGCACTTCAGTAGTACCTGTATATCATTGACATACCCTTATAATAACAATGTCTGAATTATAGGTGAGATAATTCCTTTCACCAATCTTTAATTGTCATAAGCTACATATCTATGTGCTGCTCCAACAAGTTTTCTTGGCACATTTCCAAAATTTGGTTCACTTGCTAGATTCTTATTCCTTCCCAACCTTCACCGAGATACAAACTGAAAGAATCCTAACAATCGAAAGTCCTAAAGAACTATTTCCCAAATGTTCCCCATAAGCATTTCCTAAGAAGTAATTTTTATAAACTTCATCCTAATAAATTTGCAGTAAAATATCTCAAAGATCCACATACCTTTCATCGTCCATCTAGTCACTAAAACACTCATTTTAAATCTTAACGCTTGACTTCCCAAAACCAACTTCTAAACCATAAATCATTTGTTACATTTCTTCTCTTTCACTTTGTATCATTTAAATAAACTTCTAAAATCTGATCCTCGAAATCTCCAATAATCATCACACCATCTAATTCCATCCATTTAATCTTAAGATACAATACAAGTTCGTATTCATCATTGACTCTAACTGTATTAGTAATCTCACTAATGAAAACTTTTCTAATAATAACACATCATTTTATAAATCTTCATACACTTCCATCCTTAACATGAACTATTTATCACTTGCCTACTTGAACTTCCTCGATTATGAAAGTTTAGGCATTACTTGGTCCTCCATCCAACCTGGAGGATTTTAAATCATCAACTAAAAATCAACCATCTTAGGATCCCAAATCAAATCTCGAATAGTTCCTCTGAACTATCAAAATATTAACATTCTCCTAGTAATTACCATCCTTTAATATACTCTCAAAGCTTACATTGTTACAATCTCTAATCATTCTCTACTATGTACTTTCACTTCCATTTAATAGTAACATGCGGTTCCAATAAATCAAGTCTATTTCCTTATGTTTTTTCCGAACAGCATCAAAATTCACACTTACGTGTCTATAGTTTTCATCCGATAGTCACTATCCATACTACCATCTCCTAATCCACATGTCACATATACGGAGAAATATATATCTCACTTCTATATCATCATGAGATCATACTTATAATCTGAGTCGCGAATCAGTTTAACTCGAATCTCGACCTTACCCTCAAGGTAGCGACTATTCCTCAAAGTGATTTATCTAATCAGGTAGTATTTACCCTAACGGCAGCGCCCCTTAAATTCATACAAGTCTCTTTCCTTGACACCTAAGCACTAAATGCTATCAAATGGAATCTTTTCTTAATAGTTCCATGGTGTTCACACCCTTTGCAGTTATCAAACTTCATCTAGTGTCATCCTAAAACTCCCAGGCGAACGTCTAATACTCTTCTTAAAAAGCTCTCCATTTAGATCTTTACATGAAATTGCCTATTAGCTAACGTTAATCCATCCATACCCATCATCTTGAGTTACCGCCAACAACATAGTCTCTATGTCCTTGGAACCAGTTGATAAATCCCATGCCTTCATGATTCGCTTCCACCCTGCTGGACAATTCGTCTTTTCGAAGATCTTTTCCACTTCTTGAATCCACTGATCAGCATTTCTAAGATCTCATCACCCATTGAACTTGGAGGATTGGTAACGGTGAAAATCTTCTAATCCCCTTGATGCAGCAACACATATCTCTCTTTCCCTCTTTTCCAAATCTCGCAAAGTGTTTGAGCCGTCTGTGCAACAACAGAAACATCATGTTATTTGTAGCTTCAACCATTTTGATCATCCCTATGACGTTCATTCTTGCAAGCGTCGTTCCTCTTGGAGGAATGGTTCCTCAATCCACATCAAAGAAGGATATCTCAACACCTCGTAGAATAATTCCAAAAATAACTTCTGACTACTGAATACATAACAACTACACCAGAGCTGACATTCAGACAAAATTACCCGATGCATGATCAATAACGACTCTCATCCTACAGGTTGACCTACAATCTATAACCAAAAGTTCACAGCCCCAAAGAAATCCATACCAAAGTTCTGATACCACAATTGTAACACCCCGATTTTAACAGTGTGGGTGTATTTTAAAAAAAACAAAATTCATGAAATAGTTTTTGAATAAAAATCCAAAGTATTTAACATTCAAAATACATCGGGGATATGAGGCCTATCAGACATAGCTCATACCCCTGGGTATTTCTCGGCAGACACTGTACAAAGCATTGCCCCAAGAATTTAACTCCCCCACGTCACATCAAAAAGTGGTACATGGACCATCAAATAAAGCTAGTGACAATATGAGGTATAAGGTATCTTCCCACATTAAAATTTAATACATCCACAAAGAAAGACATTTATCCCCTGTACAACCATATAAATATGATCATGCTTCAAAAAACTATAAACAGTAGGAGATCTCCACGGCCCCACAAGACCCTTCTGACACAGCACTGGTCAAGCATGTCTAAACTACGTGTCCATCAATAGGGGTACAACCGGCAGGACGAACCTGTTCTCATCTAACGGAAAGCCCATATTTCCATCAATAATTGTTAAAGGGTCACCAACCAAATTAAGAAATGATCACTAAGCATTTAACTTTAAAATGCACAAAATAACCTTCATCTAAAGCATACTCCTTAAAGGTTTTTCATATGTCAAACATGCATAAACAAGTTGAATATGAAAGTTTTAACAAAACTGCATTGTCGTATTCGAAACAACATCTTGTATTCGATTATATAGTGCTATTTTGCAAGTCAGTACAAATCAACACATCTGTAGTCGATTACGAGACAGGATGTAGTCGAATACGAGACAATATGTCACAGCAAAAACAAACCTCACTATATTCGAATACAACATTCTTGTATCGAATACAGTGTTGTTTCAGAGTCAGTAGCCAAATCAGACATTGTATTCAAAGACAACCTTCTTGTGTTCAAATACCATAAAAAAAAAGTGCAAAGTTCAGTTTTGAAATGGTTCGCAATTCAATCCACACTTGCACACAAATCCAAACAAATCACACTTAATAATTAGGGCACAATCACAAACCACAACTGAGCATATATTTTACAATCATCAATGTATATCAAACATGACTCGTGTGTCAAGCACCCTAAGCATGCGTATATGCAAATATGCATGGTACTCGGAATTTCAAACAAACCCTCCTGCGAAGGGGCGGTAAATCATAATTTACCGCCTATCACAGGCCTTGTACTAAAATTACGGAGGTGCCACCTATCACGGTCAGCACGATTTCTAAAACGTAAATCGTAAATGTACCACCTACACAGGCAAGTAAGTACTATTTATCGAGTCCACCTGATCACGGTCAAACGATTTAACAAAAATGTGCAGTCTATGCGGACCTTCACGACGGATAATTCTTTGCAAGGATAAGATGAACCAACATATCACATGGAATCATCTCGTGGCCATCCGGTCACCCACTATCATCATGGCCCATCTGGTCGCATGTACTATGAATGCATGAGCATACATCCTGACTTCTTTCCACAACAATCATTAAGTAAATGCTGATATAAAAGATTCCCCATTTTAATACTCATCTTAACACTAATGATTTCAAATTCACACAAAGCATACTCAAAAATTTATTTTCCACCACCACACATCACATTAATCCACCATTCACATTAATTCGATCAATTCAAATTCCACAAAACCACACACCCAAGCTCAATCATCAATCCCCAAATAATTTCCACAACCTTTCAAACATAAATCACGCCAAATTAGTTTTCACAAAACCACTCTCAACCCATCAAAATATAATTTCATCAAAAACCACAACATAAATGAATTAAATTCCTTTTTCACGAAAATGCAACATCCATTTCATAAAATTCCAACTCCACAAATACACATAATAGCATCCTATATGCAAGATAAGAATTTGGAATGAGCCCTTACCTTTAACGGTAGCTTTAACGAGCGATTACATACCACAATTATTCCGGTAAAATTCTCGTTTGTGTCGTCGCTTCCCAAAGTTAGTTTACTAGCACCGTAGTGGGAAGATGAGACACTTTCCCTTCTATCTCTTCGCGAAATAAAGCTCCTAATCGAAGAAATGCGGAGATTGGTTTGAGGTTTGAAAATCCTAACACAGTTTTTTTTCGTTTTTGAATAAGGAGGAAGAAGAGCTTGGAAATTTGTTCTTCTCTCACACTAAGCCTTGAGTTTCTTTTCATGAAGCAAAATAAAGCAAAAGGAAGGAGAAGGAAGAAGGAGGTTTCCGCGTTGCCTGGGTTTCAGTTTTTCCTTCCTCTCTGTTTGCTTCTCCTATGTATATAATACATTACTTACTTATATATATATAATATTATAATATACATTTAATATATATAATATATATATATATAATATATATATATATTATAATTTAAAACTAAAACCAACCAAGTTAAGAACTTTTACACACTTCACTTTACTCACATCTCAAACTTTTTTGATAAAAATATCTACTCTCGTCGCAACTCAATTGAGAGATAAAATTTTCGGCAACAAGTGATATTGTTAATAAAATTGTCCGGTATTAAATTCTTTGTAACGTAAATGAATTATTCTTCGACAAATAATTTAAAACGGGTCCCAAAAAGATATTTTTAGCATTAAAATCACAAAATACGACATCTCATTTGGGTTTAATTTCTTTTGTTTAAAATTCTCTATGTTCTAATAATGAAGAAACCTAGATAAGTGTTCCTTCAATTTAAGAAGACAAACTCATAACTTTTTTTTCATTTTAGTCTCTAATAAAAGGATTCAGAATAGTTTAAAAATGTGTTAAATGTTTATCTTCTGATGTGACAACGAATTGCGACAACTCATCAAAGTAACTGAGTTGTGGTTTCAATTTACCGTTAAAGATTATATTTATTTACTAATGAATGACTCAAGGATTTTCAATTATTTTCTTTTATTCCACGGACTGGTTATGACACTGTCATTCAGTTTCAAGGTCCAAAATGAGTGTTTACCTATTTAAAAAGAATACAAGTCTCACTATAAATTAATCACCAAGTATCTAGGAAAAAAGATCCAAAAAATCTGCATATTCACCCGGCATTGTTTCTATTGATTTTGTAAAAAGTTTCTTTCGATATTATTGGGCTAGAATGGCATAACATAGAAAAACAATAGGTCCTTTTGCACAATAGCTTGTGTAAGCATCAAAATAACAGAGAAATTGCAGCATCTTTGGTGAGGTATGACCAGATTTGATCGCATGATATCCATGAAGAATAGCCCCAATACATTCTATAACAATCACAAAATAAACGAAAATGAAAAGTAATTAACAAAGATGGTTTCGTGTTGAGAGGTGATGTACATTTCTATATCTTTTGGCTTAATTGCACTTTTGGTCCCACATTATAGGTGAAAATTGAAAGTAATCCCCCCATTTTGTTTGTCCACAGTTTTAGTCCCCCAAACAGAATTTGAGTCCAAATCATGATGAGTTGTCATTTTTTTAATGACGTGTCAATAAAAAAGGTGACGTGGCAG
>PGWS01021032.1:0-10796 GCA_002896235.1 Cicer reticulatum
TTAAGTAACCGAGACATTAAGAGATTCCCCATTCTTAACGCCCAGTTAACTTAAACGATTTTTAAAAACAAAGGTTAAGTAACCAAGACATTAAGAGATTCCCCATTCTTAACGCCTAGTTAACTTAAACGATTTTCAAAAACAAAGGTTAAGTAACCGAGACATTAAGAGATTCCCCATTCTTAACGCCCAGTTAACTTAAACGATTTTTAAAAACAAAGGTTAAGTAACCGAGACATTAAGAGATTCCCCATTCTTAACGCCCAGTTAACTTAAACGATTTTTAAAAACAAAGGTTAAGTAACCGAGACATTAAGAGATTCCCCATTCTTAACGCCCAGTTAACTTAAACGATTTTCAAAAACAAAGGTTAAGTAACCGAGACATTAAGAGATTCCCCATTCTTAACGCCCAGTTAACTTAAACGATTTTTTTCACAAACAAACACACATTAAGTAAATAAGACATTAAGAGACTCCCCATTCTTAATACTCATTTAACTTAATGGTTTTTCAAATTCTACACAGAACAAACTCAAAACAAATTCTCACATTCAATTCATAATTCACACCAAAACACATAATCAAACAAACATCAAGTATGAACATGCCAAATACGATGAACACAAATCAACTATAATTTCATTTATTCAAAAATTACATACATGAGGTAAAATCATTTTCCCAAAACAAATACTCCAATCCTAACACAATTCGTTTTCCACACAACCACAGACAAGGCCCTAGATGCAAACTAAAAGTTTGGAAGGAGCCCTTACCTTAACGTTAGCTCAACGTGCGTTTCCGGCACGTGAGTAAATCCGGTAAATTTTCCGCTCGCAACACCGCTTCCAAAACTGGTCCACTGCGCCGTAGCACGGTAGTGAGCAACTTTCCCTTCTAACTCTTCGCGAAATGAAGCTTGGATCTAGAAGAGACGGAGGGGTTTGTGTTTGAATCTCAAATACCGTTTTTCTTTGTTTTCGAATCAAAAGAGGAAAGTGGAGTTGCGAAATCCTTGTTCTAACACTCACCCACCTTGGGTTACTAGTCTTGACGAAAAGAAAGCAACGAAAATGAAAGGGAGAAGGAGGGAAAATGGGTCGCGCACGCAGGGAGAGGAAGAAAGATGAAGTTTTGGATTTTCTTTCCTTCCTTTTCCTTTCTTTGTTTTTCCTTCTTCTAATGTCCTTTTTTCTATTCTCTCCAAGCAAACATATATATATATATATATATATTAAATATAAACTTAACCAAATATCTCAAAATATCTAGATATTTGTTAAATTACCATTTCACCCGTAACGCATTAAATTCTCCGTAAAGGATTTACCGCACTTAATTTAATTTATTTATCGACGAGTAATTATAAACGGTGTCAAAAATAACTTTTATCCTATAAACTCCATAATATTATTAACTTGGCTAAAAAAGCCTCCGAGCCAAATCCAAAACATATAAAATACATAAAGTGTACTTGAAAATTATGGGTCTTACAACACAATCAATCACATTGAATATTCTCTTTTTATAGTTAGGGAAAGTAGCTGGTATTATTTGGAGTAGTTAAAATCATCTCAAATGGATGTTAGACACCAACTATATAATTGAATGTAATTTTTGGAATTCTACTTTCTAGGGCGAAAGTCATTAATGAATAATTAGAGGGAAGTTGATGATTGATAGAGAAAGGTAAAATAGGGTGAGCTAAGTATTAATTTAAACAACGTGCCAAATATATATATAAATCAAATATACTTTTAAAACTAATGTATTAAACTTAATTATTATCTAAAAACTTTCCTAATTCTAATACATGTAAATTAAGCACGTAGCAAAGTAATAATGTAACAATTGCTATTTAGAAAAAATGGGTATGACGATATTTCAATGATATAAATCATCCATAATTGATATTGTAATTAATATACTGTAATAAATGATGAAATTTCAAATAATTAAATTCATCCATAATTTATATTGTAATAAATAGACTAGCAAAAATATTTCAAAGTAACGAACTAAGTTATTTGCAAAAAAATCATTATCTCTTAATTTTGCATTCCAACAACATATAATTTAAATCTCACTGAGAATATTTTCAAAAATATGACTTGCTCGCGATACCTTATCATCCTCTGATTCTCCATCTGTTTTCATTAAGAGACGTTGAAACAATTCTAAACTCAAATATGGACAAGTATTCAATGTTGATTCAATATTTTTGAAGATTGATACCATCCAAATTTTACGTACGAAAAATATGCAAATCATTCAAACGGTAACAACCCTAATTATTGCGGAAGTTTTCTATATAAAAGCATGTGATTTACATACAGAGAAACATACAAGAAAAACAGAAAGCAAACTTACTTCTACGACCTTTTAGAAGTTATGTACGTGATATTTTTACTGACAAATTTGTTTACATTCTAAACCATGTGGTTTGAAACTTCTTTAAATTTGGTATTTGTGTGAGATTCTTTGTATATTATTAAGATTAAGATTGTTGTTTTAATAGTAAATATTTGACGTTGAAGTGGCTGCATGTGGTTGGAAATCTTTGTTTAAAATTGTCATTGTATGAGCTTCTTTTATAAATTATTAAATTATGATATGATTAAGATAAAATTAGAAATGATAAGATTATAATTAATGCACCTGTCGAAAACGATTATAAATAGCGTAAGATTATATATATATATTTACATCCTTCAGTTTTGTGTTTAACATAAAGACTAATTCATAAATTGAGTTAAAACTACATAAAGATTAAAACTGGCCCTTCTTAAGTTTTATTCAAATTAAACTCGAGACTACTATGAAAATTAAACGAGACTCATATTAACTCGTTCAACATATTGATAAATATTTTTTGTGACTTTATTGACATGAAAAAATTTGCGACTATATATTTTGAAGCGTGGAGAGGTTAAGGCAGGTAATTAAGGGGGAAAAAAAACTGAAAAAGAAATACATATCATGGTACTTTTCATTTTTTTATTGAGGTATGACAAACTTAAATTTGTCATATGCCTTACTAATATTTTTTAGTGTGGTTCATATTTATAGGTGTTAGAATTTAAGGGTTGAATTATCTGCCAGTGGCGAATTTTTTTGATAGCTTGTTAGTCGTGTGACTTGTTATGGTAAGTTTGAATTTGTAATGCCAAGTGTATTGAGTTGAAATAACCATCTTATACTACAATTAATAATATCTTCAAATAAAAATATGAGCTACATTATTGATATTTTACACTGTTTTGTTATGTTAATTCAACATTCAAAATCCTACATAAACAATTACATATCATAAATGTTTTTATGTTTATGTTGTGTGTTGTAGTCGATCAGCCAAATAGATGTACATATGCCCATAGCTCCAGTAAGAAATTCATTCTTATATCTTGATTCTATAGTCACAATTTCACCATCATTAACTTGATTGAACCTGATTTCGGATAACACACTGACATTCCAACCGCATAACCTTCCTCATTTCCTGCTTCCTTTCCTGTTCCGTATGTTGGTGTTGATGTACACAATTCCCTTCCATCCTAACTAATTAATTCAAATAAAAATGAATTTAATTTTCATGCATTATTAGTGTCAAAAATATATACATTATCCCATTCATCAGACTAGTCATGTGTGTAAATAAAAAGTAGTTACGTTTAATTAAAGTCAAACATTTCTAATCACTGACAGTTGTGTTGGTTATAGTGCAAAATCTTTACACTAACATTATATATTAATCCAATCTTAAATGAATAAATGTCACATATTATGCATGCATTATTCAAATTAGTGACTTGATTATTATATATAATCAAGAAAAATATTATGCTTGAAAACAAATAAGCAAAGTGTATGAATTTAAACAAAAATAGTCAAATTAAAATATTTATTTTCTACCTGGCATAAAGGTTGCATTAACAACACCTGAATGCATATGAGCAGTGCGTAGATAAGGTACCACCTTTATCCATAGGGATGTTTGCTTTTTGAACATGAAAAGGTCACCCGTATTATTTTCTGGAATAGTATATAGCCTGTAAAAAAATAACATAAAATTTTGTTAAATCACTTTCTCCGAACATGCATAGGAATTAATAGACTATTATGCTAATAACAAATAAATAGATTGTTGAATGAGATTTTTTTTTAACTTAATTTGTTTATTTACAAATGCTCTTTTTAGTACGTTATATTTGTAATTAAGTTTCAACTTTGAACCTAATTCGGAAACTCTTTCGGTATCACAATTTTAACCACATAAGCTACACACAAAATTTTAATTGACGATAAAATTAAAAAATTGAACTTATTAGTACCTGACAATCATGGATTATTGAGAACCATTTGTTGTCACCCGATCAGTTGAATCAAGTATATAAAATCTAACAGGAATTTGTTGTTGGTCCCAATCAACCCATGTTACTTTGTATCTTAGGGCAAGCTTTCTTCTTGGGGCTTCAAATCCCTTTCTCAATTTGCATTGAAACTTATCTTGGCAACAGAAGATTCCTCCTTTTATAGTCAGGACTCAATGGTTTTCCATTGATGCCAATCGTCACATTAAAAAAATTATGTGGGAGATTAAATTGGTCACACCTACATTCACTGCAACTTTCCTATTTTCTGTACCACGTGTATCAATGGTCATGATGTTAAATAACCATTTCTCTTCCCAACCTTCTGGAATATCTTTAGAATTACCGACTTCAACTGCAAAAGGCTCTGGAAGCTTTGAAGGTGTTCCTCTTGATTCACTTCCCAAACCCCAATATTGTGGAAGAATACCTCCATTGCAAGTTCCATCATTTCTTTTGAAAATGGGAGGATCGTGTGACATATTCATATTCTTATTTACAAAAAATTTAAAAGCAAACCAATGATGAAGGTATGTTTCATAATGGTATAGAATATCCTTCTTCGTCAATTAGTTCAGCATCAAAGCTCTTTACACCGATATGACCCTTTGGAAACTCAAAATCAAACAATGCTTTCGCAACAACGTTTCCAGATCCGATTTCAAACTTTTCTAACACAAATGTTGCTGACTTTATATTATTTTCTAGCTCCTTTTGTTGTGAGTAAATTGTGCTTGAAACATTATAAGTGTTGATAATGAGTAGATAAATGCTTTAGACATAAATCTCATGTTTACCTGCAATGAATAAAATGGTTAATTAACATAAGAAGTTATGAATAATGTTTGCAATATGTTATCTTTTGTGTAAACTTATTGATAAATATTAGAATATACGCTTCAAAAGTAATAGGTAAATTAATTTGAAGAAGGGATGTACCACATGAGAAACCATTGGGAAGACTTGCTTCTTAGCAAACTTCTAAGAAATTTTTTAAATAAAAATTGGTTGAATCTAAATTTGTGAAGATATAGAGGACTTGCATGCTTCCTTCTTTTATAGTAAAATTCTATAGGGAAAGGCAATGAATATGGTTAGCATAGCTTTTTGATGTCAATCTGGCGCACCTTTGAATACTCATTTTGATGTCAGAGGTGTTTTTTATTAACAGGTAAGCAATTTCAACAAAAAAACAAATTTCGTTAAAAATTTATTGCAGTATCTAACAATTTAAGCCATTCGAAAATCTCAATAGCTACATGTTTATCCCTATAGAGAGTTGCTGTTAGTTTTTTGTTTTTGCAAGACTAGAATGGCGTTGGTTAACATCACTCTCAAAAATGTATTTACAGTACAAACAAACAAAAAACTCAATTTTAAAAGTTTATTATTAGAGGGTTGTGTCGTTATTTATTTTAGTAAAACAGTTTCACCGAAAAAATTGTGAATCATACAAAAGAATTAATGTAGCACTCTGTTTACATGTTAAGCGTTCATGTAGCAAATATGGATGCACCATTGTCGGTCACATATTCTTGTGTGTACTCTTTATCATATAATTATGATTTAAGAGGATTCTGCTTATTATGATGACTTAATTAAATGATTTTGTTATATATTAAATTTTTAGCAAAAATATTTTTTAGTCTTTTATCATTAATATTTGATTTATTTGTATGTGGTGTTTGCTTTTATCATTGCATTAGCATAATTATTTTGTAGTGTTATCCTTTATCATTTCAACGGTAACAAACCCTAATTATTGCGGAAGTTTTCTATATAAAAGCATGTGTGATTTACAATACAGAAAACATACAAGAAAAAACAGAAAACAAACTTACACTCTACGACTTTAGAAGTTATGTACGTGATATTTTTAGTGACAAATTGTTTACATTCTAAATCATGTGGTTTTGAAACTTCTTTAAATTTGGTATTTGTGTGAGATTCTTTTGTATATTATTAAGATTAAGATTGTTGTTTTAATAGATATTGACGTTGAAGTGGCTGCATGTGGTTGTGAATCTTTGTTTAAAATTGTCATCATTTGTATGAGCTTCTTTTTATAAATTATTAAATATGATATGATTAAGATAAAATTTAGAAATGATTAAGATTATAATTAATGCACCTGTGAAAAAACGATTATTAAATAGCGTAAGATTTTATATATATATATTTTACATCCTTCAGTTTTTGTGTTTAACCATAAAGACTAATTCATAAATTTGAGTTAAACAACATAAAGATTAAAACTTGCCCTCTCTTAAGTTTTTTATTCAAATTTAAACTTGAGGACTACTGATGAAATTAAACGAGACTCATATAAACTCGTTCAAATATTGATAAATATTAGAAATATACGCTTCAAAAGTAATAGGTAAATTAATTTGAAGAAGGGATGTACCACATGAGAAACCATTGGGAAGACTTGCTCTTAGCAAACTTCTAAGAAATTTATTAAATAAAAATTGGTTGAATCTAAATTTGTGAAGATATAGAGACTTGCATGCTTCCTTCTTTTTATAGTAACATTCTATAGGAAAGCAATGATATGGTTAGCATAGCTTTGATGTCAATCTGGCGCACCTTTTGAATCTTTCATTTTGATGTCAGAGGTGTTTTTTTATTAACAGGTAAGCAATTTCAACAAAAAACAAATTTCGTTAAAAATTTATTGGCAGTATCTAACAATTTAAAGCCATTCGAAAAAATCTCAATAGCTACAATGTTTATCCCTATAGAGAGTTGCTGTTAGTTTTTTGTTTTTTTGTCAAGACTAAGATGGCGTTGGTTAACATTCAATCTCAAAGATGTATTTTTACAAACAAACAAAAAACTCAATTTTAAAAGTTTAATTAATTAGAGGTTTTTGTCGTTATTTATTTTAGTAAAACAGTTTCACCGAAAAAATTGTGAATCATACAAAAGAAATTAATGTTAGCACTCATGTTTACATGTTAAGCGTTGTAGCAAATATGGATGCACCATTGTCGGTCACATATTCTTTGTGGTGTTACTCTTTATCATTATAATTATGATTTAAGAGGATTTCTTATTATTATATGACTTAATTAAAAAATATTTTGTTATATATATAAGTTTTTAGCAAAATATTTTTTTAGTCTTTTATCATTAATATTTGATTTAATTTGTATGTGGTGTTTGCTTTTATCATTGTCATTAGCATAATTATTTGTAGTGTTACCCTTTATCATTCAAACGGTAACAAACCCTAATTATTGCGGAAGTTTTCTATATAAAAGCATGTGATTTACAATACAGAAAACATACAAGAAAAACAGAAAACAAACTTACACTCTACGACCTTTAGAAGTTATGTACGTGATATTTTTAGTGACAAATTTGTTTACATTCTAAATCATGTGGTTTTGAAACTTCTTTAAATTTGGTATTTGTGTGAGATTCTTTTGTATATTATTAAGATTAAGATTGTTGTTTTAATAGTATATTGACGTTGAAGTGGCTGCATGTGGTTGTGAATCTTTGTTTAAAATTGTCATTTGTATGAGCTTCTTTATAAATTATAAATATGATATGATTAAGATAAAATTTAGAAATGATTAAGATTATAATTAATGCACCTGTTGAAAAAACGATTATAAATAGCGTAAGATTTTATATATATATATTTTACATCCTTCAGTTTTGTGTTTAACCATAAAGACTAATTCATAAATTTGAGTTAAACAACATAAAGATTAAAACTTGCCCTTCTTAAGTTTTTTAATCAAATTTAAACTTGAGACTACTGATGAAATTAAACGAGACTCATATAAACTCGTTCAAATATTGATAAATATTTTTGTGACTTTATTGACATGAAAAAAATTGCGACCTTATATTTTGAAGCGTGGAGAGGTTTTAAGGCAGGTAATTAAGGGGGGGAAACTGATAAAAGAAATACATATCATGTTGTACTTTTCATTTTTTATTGAGGTATGACAAACTTTAAATTTTTCATGTGCCTTACTAATATTTTTTTAGTGTGGTTCATATTTATAGGTGTTAGAATTTAAGGGTTGAAATTATCTGCCAGTGGCGAATTTTTTTGATAGCTTGTTAGTCGTGTGACTTGTTTATGGTAAGTTTGAATTTGTAATGCCAAGTGTATTGAGTTGAAATAACCATCTTATACTACAATTAATAATATCTTCAAATAAAAATATGAGCTACATTATCGATATTTTACACTGTTTTTGTTATTGTTAATTCAACATTTTTGAAGATTGATACCATCCAAATTTTACGTACGAAAAATATTCAATGTTGATTCAATATTTTTGAAGATTGATACCATCCAAATTTTACGTACGAAAAATATGCAAATCATTCAAACGGTAACACTACGCCAAAAATGACATTTAACAGCGCCCATTTTACAGCGCTTGCTAAACACAAGCGCTGTTGTAAATATATTTTAAAAATAACGGAACCTTTTACAGCGCTTTTGATGCAAAGCGCTGTAGTAGGTCATATAACGTTTGCGCATCACGTTATAAGGCTTTTACAGCGCTTGTCAAAAAAGCGCTGTAAAAGGAAGCGCTTTCGCGTATCAGTTACAGCGCTTTTTTCACAAGCGATGTAAAACACATGCGCTTTCTTTGAATTTAACTACCTATTACAGCGCTTTTTTCACAAGCGCTGTAAAACACATGCGCTTTCATTGAATTTAACTACCTATTACAGCGCTTTTTCACAAGCGCTGTAAAATACATGTGCTTTCATTGAATTTAACTACCTATTACAACACTTTTTTCACAAGCGCTGTAAAATACATCTTTCAAATAATTATATACGTTGGAAACCCTCATATCCTCTACATCTTTCAAATAATTATATACGTTGGGAACCCTAATATCCTCTACGTACTGTGCGGCCATCTACGTTCTCTAAGGTATTTTTTACACATGATCTGTTATGTTTTGTTACATATATATTAAATCTACTAAAAATTGTTATATATATATATATTAAATCTCTTTTACACATGATCTGTTATGTTTTGAAATTGTCAAAAACGCATACCACATGATCTGTTCTGTTTTGAAATTGTTAGTTGATATTGGTTTCTTTTTGAAACTTGTTGATATGTTTTGAAAGCTTATTATTTTTTGTTACTGCATTTTATATAGGTGGTATAATATGGATAGGAAATGGATTTCAGCCAATCGATTGTCAAAAGAGTATGAAATTGGAGTGAAGGAGTTTGTTGAGTTTGCAGTGAAGAATGCAAAAGATCCAAATAGAGTAGTTTGTCCTTGTTTAAAATGTTGTTTTGGAAAACGTGTTAGAGAAGATGAATTAGAAGGACATCTAGTATGTAATGGAATTGATCAAAGCTACACATGTTGGATAAGACATGGTGAGAAAAAAAAAGGAAACATTAATTTTGAGAATAGTTCGACATATGCTTCAACTGACTTCGATACAGATACATATGAGCCGGACCGAGTTGATGAGATTGCAAAAGCAGTTGAAAAAGATCTTCGAGATTGTCCTAAAATGTTTGAAAGTTTGTTGAGTGATGCAGAGAAAGAATTATATAGTGGTTGTACTAAATTCACAAGACTGTCAGCGATATTAAAGTTGTACAACTTAAAAACGAGTAATGGATGGTCTGATAAAAGCTTTACAGAATTATTAACACTCATAAAAGATATGTTGCCAGATGATAATGAACTTCCCATTCGAACCTACGAGGCTAAACGGATTTTGTGTTCTATTGGAATGAGTTAAGAAAGGATTCATGTGTGTCCTAACGATTGCATTTTATTTCGAAACGAATATGAACTACTTAAGGCGTGTCCGAAATGCAATGTCTCTCGATATAAGAAGAAAGAATCTACTCCAGCAAAAGTCGTGTGGTATTTTCCTATAATACCAAGATTTAGGCGCATGTATCGCAGTGAAGAAGATTCAAAACACTTGACATGGCATGCAGATGAAAGAATTAGAGATGGAATGTTTCGACACCCTGCAGATTCCCCACAATGGGCAAAAATTGATCACGAGTATCCTGAATTCGGGATAGAGTCAAGAAATATTCAATGACTTGCACTTTCTACTGATGGAATGAATCCACATGGTCTTCAAAGCATCTCACATAGCACGTGGCCTGTGATTTTGGTAATATATAACCTACCTCCATGGTTATGTATGAAGCGTAAGTTTATGATGTTGTCTCTGTTAATTTTTGGACCAAACAACCGGAATGAATATCGACGTATACTTGACTCCTTTTATTGAAGATTTAAAAATTCTGTGGGAGACAGGTGTGGAAGTTTATGATGGGTATAGGAAAGAGTGTTTCAATTTGAGGGCTATGTTGTTCGGCACAATTAATGATTTTCCAGCATATGGTAATTTATCAGGATATAGCATTAAAGGTCAGTGTGCATGT
>PGWS01021037.1:0-21315 GCA_002896235.1 Cicer reticulatum
ATAAATTAATTTGAATAAAATATTATTAATTTATTTTTTAAAATAAAATTTTAATTATAAATTTGAAACTTTCGTAAATTTCAAATATTTTGAAATTTTGAAATTGAATTACTTCGAAATATTGAAAGTTTCGAACATTACGTTCAAAAGTTTCAAGTTCATAAACTTTCGAAGTTTTGATGTTTTTCTGGAATAATTAAATTTCGAAAATTTCAAATTTAACCAAACTTTCGAAAATATTAAAAAAAAGATTTTATTATTTTGGAAGTTTGTTAATTTTGAAAATATGGATAACAAAATAGAGTGCTATTTTTTTAATGATATTAAATACAAAAGAAAAAGGACAACGTAGTCTTTATGAAAAATGAGGTGGATGGGTAAAAGTGGAGAGTGCATGGTACAATTTCCTTTGTATCTTCTCATGATATCCATTAATAAGAAGAAAAATTAATAATAAAAAATTAATTCATATTTATATTTTAAAAATTTAATAAATTGATGCTTAAGTGATCCCAACTCACCCGAAACCCCACCCCACTTACTCTATAAATACAGCAAGACCGTGTCATTAAATTTACAGGATATCCCTCTCCAAATTCAGCATTCATAGTATTGAAATTATTCTATCAATCTCTCTTGTCCGTCTTAAAGCCAAAACCATTAATTAAGTTTGTGTCTTTTTCCATTTGGGACAACACACATCGAGTTATTAGAATGAAAGAGTATTGGACTTCTTTTGCATCATTCTTGGTGTCTTTGCTTTTTGTCAAACCATCCTCCAAACGGTGTTCCCACCAGAACTCCGTTTCGCTTTCGCAAAACTCTTCAACCGACTCTTCAACTGTTTCTCCACATACTGTTACTTCGATATAACAGAAAGAAATAGACGGCGTCAACACCAACGAACTCTACAACGCCGTTCAGCTTTACCTAAGCTCTTCCGTTTCCATAACCGGCAACCGTCTAAGCTTAACACGCGCTGTTAACTCAAGCGCCTTCACTTTCGGTCTCGCAAACAATGACAGCATCGTCGACACATTTAACGCCGTTAACGTAACCTGGGAACACGTCGTGACTCAGAGAAATACACAAACATTTTCATGGCGTCCATTACCAGACGAAAAACGCGGTTTCACTCTTCGAATTAAGAAAAGAGATAAAAATTTGATTTTAAACTCTTACTTAGAATTCATAATGGAAAAGCTTGTGAAATTCGAAGAAAAAATCAGGATCGTCTTTTGTACACAAATTCAAGAGGTGGATCTTTGGATTCAAGAGGTCATCCATGGGAATCTGTGCCGTTTAAGCATCCAAGTACATTTGATACATTAGCAATGGATCCTTTGAAGAAGAAAGAGATAATGGAAGATTTGATAGATTTTGCAAATGACAAGTTTTTATCATAAAACTGGTAGAGCTGGAAAAGAGGTTATCTTCTTTATGGTCCACCAGGAACTGGTAAATCTAGCATGATTGCTGCTATGGCTAATTATCTTGGTTATGATATTTATGATTTGGAATTAACTGAAGTTCATAATAATTCTGAACTTAGGAAACTTCTTATGAAGACTAGTTCTAAATCTATTATTGTTATTGAGGATATTGATTGTTCTATTAACCTCACTAACAGAAAAAAAGACAAAAATAATGTTTCTGGTTCGAGGAGTTTTTATGACTCGGTTGAAATGCGAGGTGTTGGTGGTGGTGTTGGTGTTGGTGGTGGTGGTGATGAAGGTGGGATTCAATAACGCTCTCTGGGTTATTGAATTTTACTGATGGGTTATGGTCATGTTGTGGGAGTGAGAGGATATTTGTGTTTACTACGAATCACATTGAGAAACTTGATCCAGCTTTGTTGAGAAGTGGGAGAATGGATATGCATATATTTATGAGTTATTGTTCTGTTTCGGCTTTGAAGATTTTGTTGAAAAAACTATTTGGGTGTTGAAGAGGGTGTTGATTTGGATGAGATTGTTTTTGAAGGAATTGGAAGAGGTTGTTGAAATAGCGAAGATGACAACCAGCTGATATAAGTGAGGTTTTGATTAAGAATAGGAGGAAGAAGGAGAAAGCTGTTGGTGAGTTGTTGGAGATTTTGAAGTCCAAGGCTGAGGAAAATGTGAAAAATGGTGTTCTTGTCATAGGGAAAAAGATGATGATGATG
Organism: Cicer reticulatum; assembly: GCA_002896235.1. Classification (NCBI taxonomy): domain Eukaryota; kingdom Viridiplantae; phylum Streptophyta; class Magnoliopsida; order Fabales; family Fabaceae; genus Cicer; species Cicer reticulatum. The sequence continues at coordinate 2,165 of PGWS01021037.1, forward strand.
TTGAAGAGGAAGAGAAAGGGCACTTGATAGTGATAGTCCTAAACAGAATCTGAGATTGAAGATGATTGCAAGGTAGATCAGAGGAAGAAGAGAAGATTAAGTGATCATAACAAAAGAAGCTATGAATTTAATCACATGGTTTGTGAAATACAGGGGAGGGAAGAAGCTATAGCTTCTTTAAATTTTAAACATGTAACATACGTATGTCTTATTTCAAGTTTTATTTATTTTTTAGTAATGGAGATCCTTTATTATATAAAATAGATAAATAAATAATATAAGTAAGAAAATTTTATTGCAACTGGTTTGGTATTAAGATTTGTTCATACTTTTGGTTTAGGTCTTTACAACTGACTTAATTGAGTAGCCAGCTGGGAGGTTGGTAAACACCTGGGATGCACATGGCATGGAAAAGGCATTAGCTTGATAGGACGTGTAGGGAAATATGAGTTGATAAGTAGGGTAGCACTGTTACTAGTAAATTGAAATTTTGTTTAGTGATTAAATTTAATTCATTTACTATTTTTAATTTGATTATACAATAAATTGAGGTTTTTGAGCAAGTTAAGCTATTTTTGGGCTTCGAAGATCCGGAGGTATTCTTCAATTTTTTTTACTAAAACTCTTGTTATTCTTTATTCTGTATTTATAAATTTACATTCCAGAATAACAATAGACTTGCTAATTCTAGTCGCATGTTAAATAGCTTAATTTGGATTTTGGACTGTTTTATAAAGTTTTTTGCAACGTTTTCCATCACACAACCGAAGACTAAAATGTACTATTATTTATATGAGATTCATTTGAGATGGACATAGTATTATTTATAATAATAAGTTAAAAAAAATAGCTTATACTATTGAAACTGTAGTGACTCAGATTTGTAATTGTTGGGTAAGTGCATTGTTGATTAATAAATAATTACATGGGTTAGATGGAAACAATTTTTCTTGTATTGTGAGTTCGTCATGTACCATCGATGTTATGTTTGTGAAAACTCCGTTAATTTTTCTTAATCCAAGTTTGCCTCAGGTGTCAATGTCTGATTGGATCGATACCGTTAACCTTTTTTAACAACTGGATTTTTTATTAATTAAAAAATATTACTACTGTGCGAGTGGATAGGATTAGAGGGTATTTTGGGAACTATGGATGGAATTAACCGGTGTAACAACTGAAGGGGACGCAGATTTTGTGTTAGGAAAAAGTAGGGTAAGAGGAACAAAAGTAACTATAGAAAGTCTTCTCATAAATTAAGAAAAGTTGACAATATTTGGATGTTGATTTTGATGTCGAGTTGTAAAAGGTTATAAGATTGTCAAGTAAGAGTAGTGATATGCTACTGTAGTATTCATGTGATCTTGATCACTGTTAAAAAAAATTTAGTTAATATTTTTATTTTAATAAAAATATTTAATATCAATAATTAAATAGTTGGCTTTTAAATAGAAAATTTAGATTGTATTTTAATGAAAATTTAAAAATAAAGTACATTTAATTTTTTTAATAATTGTAAAATAATTATTTATTCATAATAGTGATGAATGAAGTACTTTAAAAAATAGAATTGTCAAAAAATAATAATAAAGTTGAGAAGAGACAAGTGACTAGCAACCAATCACTACAAAAATTGGAAATGGATTTCCAACCATCAAAAGTGATTGTATAGTTGATTAAATTTATTGAAAAAAAATTTAAAAGTTCAAATCTTATAAAAAAAAATTCACCTGGGCAACCATTTGATTTCTTTTCTATGGCTCTAATTTATTTGATTGTGTCGTGAATTTAGGGATCTTAGACTATAGCGAATTTGGGTTCAAAAAATTGATGCCAAAAAGGAAGTTAACTTGACCCAAGTTGTATATCCCATTACTTCCATGAAAAAGCTTCAATTGCTCATACAAAAGTACTTGTTGATTTCAATTATTTATTTTTTAAATAATACTTGTTTCAATAGTTTTATCACATAGTAATATATTTTTTTTTTTACAAATAATATAATAGTACTTTCTTACGAGGAAAAAAACACAAGACTAAAAATATTTTGGATAAATAACAAAGCTTATATGAAATGTTTTTTTATCCGTTGGTTTACGAAGAGGGAAGTTGCTATTGTATTCATATCTAAAGAGACAAAATGATTAGCCTACAATGCAAAAGAGACGAAATGATTAGCCAACAATGTAAAGAGACAAAATGAGCACATAAACTCAAAGATTCATATTTGTTTTTCGACAAGTAGTATAATATGTAATTCTAAACTTATAACTTACAAAGCATCCATCCATATGATTATGGATTATGATCTCTTAATAATCTTGAAGCTAAAATAATCTCTCAATCTTATTATTATTATTATTAAGTCCTTTCTATCATTTTATTTAGTAACACTCTCAAACTTACTTTTTTTTATCTAAAATTGTCCCAAATAAATAATTTTTTGTGAATCGTAACCGGAAAAATAACTTAGTGTATGTAATCTTAGAAATTAATCTTACAAATCTTAGTGACTAAAATAAAAACAAATCTAATTAGAATATTTATCATATCTAATCTATGAATTATATAAACTAAATAAAAACAACTCTCACCAATTTTATTAACGTTGTTGCATATTCAAAGTCAGATTTAACCGAATTTGAATATCAAATTTATTTATTTTAATATTCTTTCCTTGTAAAAAAATCACAAATCACCAATATCATATATTTATTTAAAAAACTATTTTTCTTCAACAAGTCGTTCCAAATGTAAATCGTATTAAAAATTATCAAATTACAATATTCAACGATTTTCTAACTTCCAACTTCTAAACCATTTTTGAATAGAACAAATTCAATACAAATGAATTTTTTAACGGATATTAACAAACATAAATGCAATATCAATTTTTTAAATATGTCTTCGATATCTAAATATTGAAATTTATTAATTAAATCATGAAAGTTAAAAAGTGGATAATAATATTAGATTGCTAAGCTGTTGATTAATATTTTTCAAAGTTCCCGTTCATACTATTTATTGCTTAGTGATAAATTTTTTATGTAAATTAGTTGGCGGTAATTTTATAAAAAATAACTAGAACACTTGAAATTTGAAGAGGTACAAAAACTTTACACATCGTCATTTATAATTGAAAAAAGAATCTTTGGTGCAACTAAAGTCATATTAGTTAAAGCAAAATCGTCAATTTTCACGTGTAATATTTGGGTTAAAATATTATTTCTTTATCCACAATTCAAACTAAATGAAAGAATAAATAGTTCAAGATTAATATTGTTTTATTGTAAATAGTGTGATCAACTAACTACATGCTATAAATATTTTTTCTAAGATCCCACAAAACATCAACTTCAAATGGATGAAAGGGAACTTTTTTTTCTTGATGTTAGCATCATATATATGAAAAGATTTCAAAAGAAGCATTTTTAAAGCATCAAGTCTAACGGGTGTATGGCATTGCGATTTGTTTTTGGCAGAGGCAATTTGCGACATTTTATTTGACCTTACACAACTTATAATATCCGTTAGTTTGTGGGGAGGATAATAAATTATCTATAAATTTCAACACGAATAAGTCAAAACTATTGATTGTCGTTTTGTCATAATAAAAAAAATATTAAACCCTCATACGTGGAATCTCCAAATGTCCGTATCCATTTTCAATTCCTCACGGCAAATGGCTGCATACTTTCTTTAAGGAGTAAACTCTTTTCTCATCATTTTCAATTTGCCTTTTCTTTTAAAAATTTGAAACAATAAAAAGAAAGAGAAGTTTGTAGTCAATTGAATCTGGAAAATATTCCGAGTAACATTAAGCGTGTGTTTGGGCAAACAGCCATTTTTACTGGTCAATCTTCATGTCAAACCAAAGCTAACTCTTGTAGACATTTAGCTTTTCAGGAATTATGTATTAATTAAAATTATATATTCAGCTCAAACTTATCAAACAACAGTTTTGTCGTTTGTATAAAAGTACTATGTAAATACTTGATAAAATAATTACAAATGATTTAGTCAAACTTAAAGTCTTCATTGAGTCTCGTCCCGATCTAAAAAAATAAAGACAAAAAAGAATAACAACGGTAAAAATGATCAGATTCGGATCATTCCCTTTCGAATATCACTCCGTACCGTTACCAAAATATTATTAATGACAATGAATTTTTTTATTAATCTTAATGAATTCATTCACTAACTTTATTTAGGTTTAAAAATTTATATCTTCCCTAATTATTATATTGTTGTTTTATTTTATTATATTATTATTTATATTATTATTATTATTATTATTATTTTATTTATTATTATTTATTTATTATTATTATTATTATTTATTATTATTATATTATTATTAATTATTATTATTATTATAAGATAATGTTGGTTTGATACTACTCTTAATTAAAGAGTAAAATTATTTGGTGATATTTTGTACGACAATGTTATGAGTTTAGAATTACTAGCTCGTGACTCGTCTTGAGACCAAAAGCTAATTAAAGACTAAAAATTGATTCGATCAAATATTTAAATTGGATAAATGATCTACTAAATTTGACTTAACTCGTTCTTTGTATACCCTTAAGTAAAGTTAATAAAAAATTAATACAAATCTTGTAAGCTTTTGAATTTGAATGTTGTCGTTATTATAAAGATATTGATGATAAATAATATGCAATTAAATATTCTTATAAACGTCTCACGAGTATTGAGGATTTTTTTAACCCTATTAAACTTTAAACTTGGTACCCGACTCCTTAAGTTAGGTTTTATTTTTCATAAAAAAAAGTATTTAATTCAAAAGAAAAATAATTTAGAGCATATCTAACAGTAACTATGTGAGTTCAACATAAGTTTATTAAATAAGGTCTATTGTAACACATCAAGAATTCATGTACTCCAACGAATTCAATAAATAAGGTCAATTGTGTCACATTATTTTGAAGCATATTTTTTACAAATTAACTCTTATATTAGGTCCTACAACTTTAATTTATACATTAATATTAATTTTTATTATAACATTAAAATATTAATTTAAATATTTTAATTAATATTCATCATATAATATTTTAATTTAAATTTAAAATAAAATTGAACTAAATTTATAACAATTAATAAAATTAAAAATAAAACCTAACGGTCATAAAATTAATAAAAAATAAACAAGTCATTAAAATGTTATATTAATAAATTTAAAGAAACTAACATTCAAAAATTAATAAAAAAAACGGTCATAAATTTATATTATTTAATAAATTAATAAAAAATATAATTATAAATTATATTATTAAATTATAAAAATATCATCTATTTCTGACATAACGTATGGACACCTTAACATAACTTCAATACAGACAGACGAATGTATTTAACAACGGTTAAAATGCTTTTAAGAACAACATCAACACGAACACGTGCAATATACCACTTTCACAATGAGAAAATATCTTGTCTCTATTGCAAAAGGAATTTCTTTATATCTAATTTTGATCATGCCAAATCTCAACCATTAATCAAATATGTTGTATAAAAAATATATATATATATTTAAAAATACTATAAAGGATTGGGTGATATAAAATTGCAAACATAAACTCTTCATATGTTTTTCTAACATGAAAGAATCCACTCCGATCTCTACCTTACTTAGAGATCAATGCAAAGATTTATTCTAGTGGTTCCCCAAGATGTCCCACAAAACCAAATAGATGGATTTGGTAAGTGGTTCGGGCTTTTGCTGGACCAACACAAAGATCGCCCTAATCATTTAGCCTCACATTTTTTATCTCACACACACGACCATACATAATCATGATTAAAAAAAAAAGGTTAATTGTAACTTTTTATAAATGATAATATATCATTTAAATATTCTTTGATTATATCATTTAGATTATATGTTCAAAATTTAATTCTATCATCTTTTCGTTTAAAATTTCTCCTCAATTTATATGCTATATACACACACAAAGTACAAATAATTTTAATGGAGTCAACTTATTTACAGCCACGTTACTTTTAATGCATTAAGATGAAAATTTTGAATCTTTCACGTTGAAAGCATGGTTCACATCTTGTCTAGTACGATTAGTTTTGATTTTAGGTGTTATTAGAGAAATAGTATAAGTATCAATCTTTATATATAGTATTTTTGTGTTTTCTGGATTCAAAATGATTTATCTAAATTTACAATTGAAGTAATTTTTAATTTTAGTAAAAAGTAGCAACATAGCAATTAATACTAATAAAAGAAAATAATAAATATCTCGTAGTACAAAACTCGTATGAGTATATTTTGATATATTAAAATACGAATTTAAAATATGGAGTGTCAATTTTATATTTTAATGTGTGAGTTTAATCATTAGATTTTTATAACAACAAACCATAAGCCAAGTTGAGACACTACGATTTGAAACCTTTTTGGTTATTCAATTTTACCCGTAGTATTATTAGGTGTAGAATAATTATGACAAATGGTTTGACCAATGATTAAATTACACTTAAAACATATAATTATATAATTACCAGTAGGGGTGGAATAAGCCAGACCAAGTTTTGAAAGGTTTGAGTCTGGCCTACGATTAATTTTTTTAGGCTAAGTCTGGCTTACAACCTATCATAGCTTTTTTTTATCGGTTGAGCCTGACCTTTTTAAAAGTCTGGCCTGACCTGGAAGCATATTTAAAGCCTTATTCACGTTAAACACATTTAAATGTTCTACTCATATACATGTGCTTCCACATACCAATATCAAGTACATATCTAATATATATTAAATAAAAATAAATTTTTTCTAACAAAAATAATTTAAAAACAAATCTGAAAAACAAACATTCTTTAAACACCTTAAAAAAATAATTTTAATTTCAAAGAATAGATTTTTTTTCCTGAAATAGCACACCTATTATTACCTCTTAACCAAAATATGAAACAACTACTGGTGATTGACTAATTGAATGAATACTGAATATGGAACAACTACCAAATATGATGACTACCGAAAATGAAATGACTATTGAGTGATTGCCTAATTGATAGAATTTAAAATAGATATTATTATTAATAATAATATATAAAATAAACATTAGTAAATAATAAAAATATTATAGGCCGGCGGCCTAATAGGCCTTTTTATAAAGTCTTGAGACTGACCTATTTAAATAAATAGAATTTAAAATAGTTAGCCCTAATATTTTTATTAAATAGCAACCAGACCTATAATAAGTCAGAACCATAGACCACTTACTGACGACTTAGCCTATCCATCCCTAATCACTAGAGCCCGAAAAAAATAATATCTCAAGATGTAACTAAGAGTTCAATATAGACAAATCAAATAATATCCAATATAGTAATTGGAATCCTCCAATCCATCCACTCAAGTGGTGCAACTTGCACAAAAGTTATATATCCAGCGGGATATATAATAATTAACCAACGTTAGAGTTGCTCTAAACCGAACAAGTAAGGGTTCCTTTTACTCGTTACAAGGGTGGCTTTGTCTTTACCACCGATGGATGGAGTTTTGGCATTCATTCCTATGTACAAAGAATCCAGATACCTGCATTCTGTCCTTAGGAACCATGCATTAAATTGACCGGTGAACCTTAATTAATTTTCTTTTGACCAAATCTACCTTTTGTTTTTTGACTGCCCAAAACCTGCCTTTTATTTTATATTTTATTTGTGAAATTTTTAATGGAAAAAACATTACGAATTTAACTCATACCTCTTTTATTTATACACTTACCTAATTTATCTTCTTTATCATCTATAACTTTATATTTTAAAAATAAAATTTATATTTTCTAAAATACAAATTGCTTCAAAAAACTTAATTAACTATCAAATATTTAAATATATTTTAAAATTTTAATGGTTTATTTGTAATATTTTTGTTTTAGTTTTCTTATATTCTTTTTAATTTATTTATTTTAACATTACGAGTAAATGTTAGTTCTATTTTCTAAATATATGAGGTTTCGTTATTATAGTTTTTTCTAATTTTCGTTACAATAAAATGTATTTTTAAAATATCCTGGTGTTGGAAATTTTAGAGACAAGATTTATTAATAGAAGATAAATAAAAGATATTTTTAAACTAACAATAGAAACACAACTTTGAAGATAAAATAAACTAATAAAATATATATCAATGATATTTTTATAATTTAAATAAAAAATTAAAAAATAATCATAATAGTATCTCAGTGACATATATATTGAACTACCAAAACCAATGTTCAGATTGATTATAAAGCTACTTGATGTTATTAATACTATAGGCAATGACTCCACACAAGGCAGCACATTATATTGTATTTGTATTCTTATCTCTGCAAATACAAGAAAGGTTAAAAGGGGTTACTGATTACGTATGACAAACGTTTTCTGCGAGATCCCTTTGCTTCTGCGATTCCGTACATAACAATTCACCATCACGTTAACTACAAACAGATACCACACTGTCTCGCGTCTTTCATCACTTATCACCGTACAACTATTTTAACTCTTCTGCTCTATAAGGAATTAAACTATAGTAAATCATTATTTTTCCTTATTTTAAAGTATTTTAAATTAAAAGATTAAATTGAAAGGATTTTTTAATAATTATTAATTGATTAAATAATTTAAATTAATTGAAAATTTAAAATAAAATAATAATTATGAGTTTGATGAGAATTTTTCCTTTAAATCAACACTTCACAGTCTAATTCTATCTCTTTAGATCAACAATACTTCCAAATATTTTACTTTGTCACATGTTTCACTCTTTGAACAATTTCTTCTGGCAATCGATTAATGCGTTCAAACAAGAGCTCTAGTTTCAAAGCAACCACTCTAGGTTTGTTTACTTTAGCATCCGTTTGAGTTTTGGTCTAATCAAAATGTGTATAGCTACTTATGGGGGTAGGTTAAGCAAAAAGATGATGATGATGATAACGTTAGAAATCCTACACAACATGCCAACTACGATATCATTTCTACTAAGTAGTATCATTAATTGACCCTACATATGAACTAGCTTACAGCAGAAATTGGTCCTAATCATCTATAGCTTGGATTAAGAACAGACACATGTACCGCGATAGACTTTTAAATTGTAACAACCATCTAAGAAGAGAATAAAGTTTAAAATTGCGACCTTCATATACAAGGAATCATAGTGACTTGATTTGGGAATTTGCATATAGGCTGCTACAGCTCATATGCACACATCTGCGTTTTTATCTTTTAATTAAATTAAGGTTTAATAAACAAACCATTGAGGGTAATAAAATACTCCTACTCAACGTTGTCATATTAAAATTTTTTAAATGGTCTCGCTAATTTTCTTATAAGGAATTACTCCCTCAGTTTTACAATTAATCTAAGATTTTTATATATATTAAAAAGTACATTAGTTAGGAAAAAAAAATTTATCACATTATTTATAAGTTTTTATTATTCTCAAAACAAAATAATTAAAATCATATTAAAAATGATAAATACTTTTTATTTCAAGATAATTTTTACTAAAATGATCTTTAACGTATGAGTGTCAATAAAAGCCATGAACTCTCTAAGAAAAAGCACTTGTTATTTATTAATGATTGAGATGTTTGTCATTTGTCATGTATATTTAGTTTTTTGATGTATTTAAAAAAATAAAGTTTACATTAAATATAGAAAATAAGAAGAATTCGTGTGTTAAAATTAAAAACAAAATATTATTTGACTTCTATTTACATTCATTAAATTAAGACAAAATAAATGGTGTACATTCGCATGTAAAGCCTCTAAATACACTATTAAAAATTAAGATTTCAATTATGTATTTTACATAATTTTGATATTCATCGAAAATTAAATATGATAAAAAACAAATACACACAATAAGAAGTCAGAATAACAATGGCAAAACAAATAGGACTAGTTGGTGAAAGAAAATCACGGATTCTTCGTCTCAATCATTTATTGTTCCACTAAAAACTTAAGTGTCCAACCATTAAAACCCATTTCTTATGATGCTCCTTAATCTTATAACCATATACGACAGGAAGATGCAACAACTTCATATTTGCTGGCCATAACTAAACAAGGAATTTTATCAAAGTTAATCAAAAAGTGTAATCAGTAAATACTCCTATTAGTAATTGTTTAGGAAAATGGGCAACTAGTATAGTCATTACAAAGTACAAACACCGCCACCACTCAATCTATATAGGGATAACCACAACTAATGTCTCATTCTCTAACCTACTAATACCTAATTATTGAAGCTTCTTTCCTTTACACAGATTCCAACATGTAATATGATTATTGTGGATTGGATGTGACTAACTAGTTTGCATAGTGAAGGCAATTTCATTTCAATGCAACGATGCATTGGTACTAATAAATAAGAGAACACAACACACTGCATTGTCTCAAACTGTTATTGCTCCCACAATTCATATAGCTGTTTGGATGTAAAAAAGAAGAGGGAAGATAGAACATATAGACGTGGGATCCACCTGCTGGAAGAGTTTGTGGTTTTTTTTATTCCATAAAATACCCTTGCTCTTGGTGTGTTGATTTGGCACAAATAAAATCCACTGTACCAACTTTATTCCTTCTTTATTTGTCTCTCTTTCTCAAGATCCCAACATCATCGTGTATATCCAAAGCCTTTCTCACACACTTTCAATCGATTGCTAGGAAATGAAATATGGTTTCACTTTAGATTAGATTTCACTCATTTACTCTTTCTCATGCATTTGGTTATCCTTCTCATTTATTTCTCCCACGTCCTCCTCATGATTGCCATTACCTGAGTACCAGGCCAACCCATGTTGCCAATTAATACACTTAATTATAGACATTTCAATGTAATAGCTTTAATTACTTTGTTCTCAATTCTACATCTATATTATATTGTCCACGACCACTACTCTATTATATATTTATGACCATGGCTGCATAATCCATGATATGTGCTAGCAATACACTGTACACGAAAGGATAATTTTGTAAAATTTCTAACATTATTTATTTTATTAATTTATAGTTTTTCTTATTTGTGAAAAAACCTAGACAAATATTTTGAAAGTGATGGAGTACTTTCTTCTCCATGGTCTCTATTTATCATCAATATTTTACATATTTTAATATGGTATTGAAGCGTACTTATGCTAATTTTTATAAGAACTTAATTGATTTATCTTTTGTTTCCTATTTGACTCTTGAACAATTTATTCATTTTTCCTCTATTACTCCCTTCAAAATTAATTCTTTATTCTTATTTCATGTGATGATGATAATATTAAAAAAGTCCAATCACACAATAGACATTAAAGGCAACATGTTATACCAACAAAACTTATTTTCGAATAAAACTCAAGATTTTTTTTTCATGTTACTGATATCAAACCTTGTTACAAGTTACTTTCGTCTAGTATGAAAAAAACTAGTTATATTGCACTTGTTGAAAATTTCTCAAGAATGCCAATAATATTTTGTGCCAAATTGTTTTTTTTCTTTTTAGTCAAATCGACTTTTAAAAAAAATAATGCAAACCAAAATCTTGCGATGTAAAGTGTAAAACTCTACGTTCAAAAATCTTCTAAATAATAGCTTTTAACCGATGTATTTTCAAAGATCTTAGCCGATGTATTTTCAACATTTTAGAATCTTTCGACCCAATTATCATTCTAGCATTTCAAATCACTTAAACAATGTAGTTCAACATTTCTCATTATATTTCTTTATTTTATTTTTATCAACATTCATCTATTCCAAACTAAAAGTGTCGCCTTCTAACTTGCAAAGGGATATTAGAGATGAAAAATTAGTTTACTTTAGTTTGAAATTAATTAGTTTAAGTTGGATATACTAAATTTCATTATACCTACTATTGTAGTCATTTTTTCTCATTTCATCAATATAAAAGTTATCTATATTTTCCCCTCTATTTCATACTTATTATCAATATCTTGCATATTCCATTAGTTTTTGCTTCCCACGTCCCCAAATACACTAATGGAACCTAGGATTCTAAGGAAGCAAAATCCGGTAGAAGCCAAAAATGAGGACTGAATGAGTATTCACCTAATCATAAAATGCAGTAGAAACACTCGAAGTGTGAAGTGGATTCAATAGTGTCTTCTCTTCCCTCTGTAACATGCAAGAGAGGATCCAAAACATGTGTCGTGTTGCTTCCTTTGGCAACAAGTACGCGTAACAACATGAATCCAATGTATTGAGAATGACTGATGTCATTCTTCCAAATCGCGAGGAAAGTGATCCAAAAAATAAAACATCTTTGTTTAACTGCCTCTTTCTATGGTCCTTCAACCTACCAGATTCATATTCACATTAAAATAAGAAAAAACAAATTTTAAACGAGGTGCCTCAGAGCATGTTCGATTCCATCATATATTCCATGTAATATTATACAACTGTTTGTCTCCATTTCCCTCTGGCAAAAATATTAAAACAGAAGAGGAGGGGGAAGAGGGGGCACGAGTACAAAAGAAAGGCAAACAAAGAATAGAGAAGGTTGATCATTAAAACAAAAATTCCTATTTAGAAGGGAATTCCAAGTGGGTTATCAGAATAAAGAATCAGAAACCGTTGATGCATTTAATCAATGGCAATGATAAGAAAACCAACAGATACATACATGAGAAAAACTGGGTACCAGAGCAAGAGCTTTTCTCCTGGGGTTCCGACTGCAGAACTCATGAAAGGATAAGCAGCCCAAAAGCTCCAAGCCAATGTCACAAACATACCACCTACCACTTTCCACTATAACATTGTCCTGTCAACATACAAATTACTGCACCAACATCAAGAAGGGAATAGCAATAACCCAGCAGACTCAGACTCTGGAAGAAAATAATGTGTCCACCCTGAAATGTGAAGAGACAAAGACAAAGTAAGATATTTGCCACAGTCCTTTTTGGCTCTAAATTAGGCTACCTTATGCTACAATTAATCTCTCTTTTATTATACATAAAAACAGATAGTTTACTACACTTCAATGGATGAATATGACATTTTACAAAATTAAAGTTGACTGGTTGAGGTGAAAGAGAGAGAGGCTATTACCAGAAGCAGAACATTCAATGTCAAAATTACAGCACCAGCAGCAAGTAAAGCAAATGCAACCGCAAAAAACCTCGACTGTGAAAGTAAAAAGAAAAATGTTAAAGAATATGACTAAAACTGACCAAATTAATTTGACAGTTCAGGCAAAATAAAGCAGAAAAAAGATACAGAAGTACCAAAATAGCCGAACATAGCTATAGAAGACTAAGGAGCCAAATTAGAATTTGAACTGCTTAACAAAAATAAAGTTTCAAAGTATTGTATTTCTATAAATGATTAATTATACAAGAGTAATACAGGAGTGAAACTTGGTAAAACTATTTCACTATGGGCTCCATAACCAATCACTATAACAGCCCCCTCAACAAACTTATAGATTCCCAAACTGAAAGTTAACTTTGCATGGTCCCAGCAGAAAAGGATAAAGAGAAAATAAGTCTATGCTGATGTTGATCTAATGAAAGAGAAAAGATTCTATTGATAGATACAACTACGTAATTGAAATCACCAGCATCTTGCAGCGCCTTCGACATATCTGAACTCAGATTACCCTAATAGTTGGACCTTTGGACATAGCAAGTCTATTGATACTTTCAAACTTTTATTTGATAGGCACCACGAGCTCGCACTTGCATCTATCACAGCCAATGAGTTATAATCTTTGAAGAACTGAAGGGGACATTTTCGGTGGGTGGGGAGGAGCATGAAGTCCTGAAAACTGTTGGCTACCACTCTTCCTTGTTTACTGAAAAAATCCCATCAAATGAAAACTTCAAAACAATGAGCACTCCGGCTCTCTAGGAACTTCAAAGGAAAAACCCTCACACTTGAGCAGTTGCAGTTGACTGACAACTGGTGGCTACCACACTTGTTCACCGAAAATCCCATCAAATAAAAACTTCAAAACTATGTGTACTATCAATACTCTAGGGAACTTCAAAGGAAAACCCTCTCCCTGAGTGATTGCAGTTGATTGTTTATGCCATCGCAGAAAACAAATGACATACACTTCTAGGTAATGAGTTAAGATCACAGTTCTATTTTGCAAGAGATGACACAATATATAAATCAGTAATCTTACAGGGCGACAACTTTACAAAAATGAACACCCTACCTTTGGAAATTGCAAATACAAGTTTAAAATCTATTTCATATAAAGTCAGAAAAGAATATGGCCAATGTTATATTTCTGTCAAAATGCATTTCTTTTATATACATATTATATGCATAATTGCTAGTGTATTCGAGAGATAGAAAGCAAACTAGTATAGAAGAAGAATTAAGGGAGACTCCTGTTTACAATATAACTTCTAGAGTATTTGAGAGACTCTATCCCAATGCAAAAAAGGGCCCAAGTCTATACAAATGATAAGATGATCACTCTCTAATCCCTGTTCCCTATTTATAGGCCACATGCCTTATTTAGCTAACTCAGTCTAGCTAACTAACCAACTTAACACTCCTCTCACAAAAACTAACCAATCATAAATTTTTAAATTATCGATTGTCCAAAATTTATATGTTCCAATGCATCTGGTTTAAATTCACAGATCGAGAGAGAGAGAGAGAGAGAGAGAGAGAGAGAGAGGATGAATATATACCAAACCACAAATTGAAGAGAATCCCAACACGAAATTCAATTTAATGAGTCGGGATAAAAATGAGTATAATTAACAATATAGTAAAGATTATAAACAATTTAAAATTAGGGAAATCTCTTGAACAGACCACAGTTCCACATATGAGCTGGTTTAATGCACAATACTTAAGTGATCCACTATGCCCTGAAAAACAAGGGTATCTAGATTCAAGATCTAATCCAAACGGGGAAAGCAAATTGTATTATTTCACCAACTAATATAGTACACCTTAATATTAAATTCAACTTCTACAACAATGGAAAATATTGCACACCAAAAGACAGTATAGTGTATAGGAACCATTTCTATATTTTGAAAGGGTTAAACCACTATCCAAATTCCATAGTAATGCAGAAATTTCGTAAGAAAGAAAACAATGCCTAAATAATCAACTACTTTGGATCAAAACCAGCAATCAAACATTATATATATACTCTCTTAATTTCCTATGAAACACTAGCAAATTCTAACATATAATGAGAAAAACAAGATCCATTCTAAAAGCGATTAATAATACACATTAACAATCACTGATCTTCCAGATCCAGATCAATTACTATAACAAACCCCCAAACTTCCACATAATCAGAATCAGCACAATAATAAAGAAATCTAGATGAAACAAAAGCATGATCTGAATCGAATTAAACAAAATCAGTAATAAACAGAGAAATGAAACGCAAAAAGAAAAAAATAGAGCGATACCTTTTTGACAGATGCAGACCAAGAGAGAGATGAGACCAAAGAAAAAACAATGAAGAAGAAAGGTCCCCATAGATCCCAATCACGCAAAGCCTTACCAGGATCTTCACGATTAGGGTTAGGAAAACACAACAAGCTTGAGATTACTAACGATCCTCGAGAGATCTCTTTTAACAGTATCCCAAACAGGTTCGGTTAGCGTGTTAGGGGCAGGTCCGAATCCGGGAGGTAGATATATCGGGTCGGGTAGAAGGAGGAGGAGGTGGAGGAGGGAGAGAAGAAGAAGGGGGTTTTGGAATTTGAGATTGAGATGATGAGGATTTGGGAGAACGGGGATTAGGGAGATTGGAGGAGATGAAAGGAGAAGAGGAAGAAACGGGAATAGAAGCGCGTGGTGGACTTGGTGGTCTGGCGGGGAGAACGGTGGCCGGAGAAGCATAGATGAGATTCTCGATCTCGTCGATGTCTGATTGGGATGATGCGTGAAGGGGTATGGTGTCGCTGTGTGGACATTTTTCACTCTCACAACAACAAAACTCAACACCACCTTAGTTTCTCTCACTGTTATTATTTCCCTCTCTCCTTATTTTTAGCTTCCGCGTTAATATTCCTTTAACTTCTGTTTTATTTTTATGGTAATGTAATTGCCTATTCTCAATTAAATATATAATAGAATTGATCAAATGACGTGATTTGATTAGATCAAACATGTAAGTGACAATGTGTGGATACATTACGATTATATCACTGCATTACTAAAATTTGCATATAAAATATGAAATTGTTAGTTAAGAAAAGTTTTTAATGAGTTTAGACTCCAAAGGGACAAATCTATAGTTATGCAAGAATTTAATGTGTCATGTGTTTATTTAATGTATTCATATCACAAAGACTCATAAGTTAATACGAAGATTAGGGATGTGTCAATTTAATATTTGTAGTGGGATCTTGTGGGTGGAGAATTCTTCCCATACAAAGATGGGGTGAAGGAAAAAGTCTTCCTAAAAATAGTTTGAACACGGCATCATACTTTCTTCTTCGTAGGAATATTATTTTCAGAACAAATATCAAATATCCTATACCATATTAACAATAATATTTAATATTTAATATTTTAATATTAATTTATTTTATGATTATTATTTACTATCTATTTCGTTGAGGAAAAAAATGACGACCTATAATTTCAAAGATTTGCATCAATTATAACATTATTTTAAACAATACTTTTAAAATGTAAGGACTATTTACTATTCACTATCTAATTTTCAATTGATACTTCAAAACTCTTGATATTAAAAATCAAGCAAATATATAAGTTATTGACACTTTTGTCAAAATTAAAAAAAACACTTTAGTCAAAATAATTTGAAATTTGCAACAAAAACAATTTTCATGGTTTAAACAATTGAAACTTAGTAATATTTTGATAAAATATAATGACTTTAAAAGAATGAGATTTGAATTCTTTGTTTTTTTATTACCAGAGAAAAAAGAAATCAAAACAAGAAAAAAAAATTAACTATTAAGTTCTTAAAATGATACGTTCATAATATCACCAAAAGACATGAGACAAACAGAAAGAAACTTGTGAACCACAATTATAAAATCCATGTATTAGCTCCTATTTTCACAAATAAATTTGTACAGCATTCTTACACGAATTATATGATAGAGTAAAAATATGAGATTTGAATTTGAAGAAGAAATTGAAGTGTTTGTTTATTTTTAGTGAAATTCAATTAAATAATTTGACATTTTCTGTTACAAATATAACCCTAAATAATAATAATCTATTTGGATAATCAAAGAGCAGATCTGCATAATTATTATTAATATTTTTTTAAAAAAATAAAAAATTAACACATTAAATGTATTTTGATACTTAGCATATCAATAAATATTTTTCTTTTTATTTATAAACATTTTAAAGCTGCAAATGATACATTGCAGCCAAGGTGTACTTTATCTTTTTGCCATGGATCCTTTTTTCATATATTTGGTTTTAAGAAAAGCCTTAAACAACTAAAGTTTTGACTAGAGGATAGCATCCTAGAAGTATAGCCTCCAATCACAGGCTACAATTTATCACATGAAATGTATTATGAAATTGAAGTTTGTGCTTCAAGAACCTTCAATCTTTGTGATATAATTGTAAGATCTTCCTGAGTGCAGCTAATTTCATTTGAAAATAATGCAACAGCATTGTTTGGTAAGGCTGATATCACTCGACTGTAAGTTGAATATCCATCAACTATGAACAAATATATGTTGACGTCCGTAGGCAATCTGCAGGTTTTGCATTAAACTTACAAGGCCGTGATTTTTTTTACTTTATGAACACAAATTGAATTGCAAATGATTGTATACGTCTTGTTTTCATCATAAATAGACCAATATTATAATCCAACGGACCCTTGGAATCAAAGGTTAAATTACACAAACACCAATATCCAAAATGTTAACCACCTTAAAAAAGATTAATACATACCGTTGAAATTATTCACATCCACCATATGTATCCATCTCCAGCACCTCATTCCTATTCATACTACATCCTTAGTATATAAAACATATAAATTGCAATCATTCAAATGTTTGGGGTGCGTATTATTTCATATATGAAGTGCTGAAGAAATAGAATAATAAACCACAGTAGAGCCATATGAGAAGATGTTGCCTAAAATAATGAAATTAAACCCCAGGCATACACTACCCACCTGACCGTGAATCACTGAAATAAATAGAATTTGGCCACAAAATCATATGCCAGAAACTGAATGGTAGTACTATAAATCGGCTACAAAAATTCTAATCATCAAGTAAGTTTTCAAAACTGGGTCTCTTTCCCCGTTCGGCTTTAGAAGATTCACAAATGATACTGATTCCTGTGGTTTATCTTATGATATGATAGGGGCTTAAAACATCCCACCAGGGGTATTGGAAACAATGAAAATGATAGAATGGTAAAGTTAAAACGTCATTGAATAAGATTTAATTGGCAAACCGATTTAAGGCTTTAGAGAAAGAGCAAGACCAAATTTGGCGGGTGAACCAAATATCTTTGTGGAGTCATACTCAGCAGATAGGGTTATGAGTGAATTTGGTCTCCACGCTCGTTGGCATTGGAAGGCAGCTTTACCATCATCACTGAATCGAGTCTTCAAAATTGTTTTGGGGTCTATTGACTGTGAGCTCCCAATGGTAAACCTATTCTCAAAGGTGGAAAACCTGTGAGCCATTTCAGCGGCAATTGTTAAGCCATCCGGGCGATCCACATAATGGATGTAAGATGCCTTCAAAGACTCTCCTTTATCAGCCCTGCATAAACAGCGAGTCGATGATATTGTTATACGAATGATATACCCTGTCGAAACAGGTAAATCCATGTCCTGAATCCTACAACTTAAAGCAAAGGCAACTTTCACAAACTGTAAGCAAAAGTACGACACACACAAAAATGGAAAAGAAAACAATAGACTATCCATTCATATATACACTCATGGATATCTCTCCTAATCTCCTTTGCATTATTCTCAGTAAAATGTGACCTTCTATCTCCAAATATCAAAGAGGTGTTGTCTAAGTAACTCTTGACTTTTTATCATAATCTATCGGTTATCAATGAGGGGGAATATCAGTGATCCCTTTTTAAATGGGACTATGGTGCTGCCAATGTGTTAACTGTGTGATATCCTGTCACCATAAATGATCTCATAAAAACAAATTGAA